>KZ072427.1:105465-118039 GCA_002091845.1 Anopheles cracens
CGTGTCGAAGACACTGTCCAAAAGGTTCGGGTGTTGTGTGACACCCGCCGAGTCGTCTAAGTCCAGCTTCCAACCAGGCGAACGCCGGATGGTGTTCAGTTTCCCTCCGTGCAGGGAGGGATTTTGTGGCAACGTCTTCACCGCGCCTCACCGTACGGCTCCGCTTCTCGGTGGCAAAACCTCACTGGATGGAAATTTCACCGTCGTGTACCGTGCGGGGCCCTTTAATTATCGCCCCGGACGACCGAGGACGACCGCCAGGACGAAGTCGAGTTTTCTGCCCGGCTGAGTTTTGATTAGAGCCATTTGCAAATAGCCCCTTTCCGTTCTACCGGCTCTACCGGTGCGATAGCGGGAGTTCTGGAGGAAGCCGCCGGAATGCAGTTTTCACGCTCGGGCAAACCGCTGAAAACACTGAACAGCCATGACAACGGCTGGCGGTAGTTGGGTTGTTTTTTTTTTTGGTTTGTCGTATTTGGTTCTTTCTGCGGAAATCTGCGTATCTGCCGGCAATCGGCATCAAAATCCCGACGCGCCCGATGAAGCGCTCCAGCGGAGCGAGAGAAATGGTGGTTTAAGGATGTTCCCGGTGCGGTTTCGGTGCGTACCAACCCCAGAAGTCCGTCCGGAGATGTGTTATTATCTGCGGCGGTACGTCCGAGCCGTCCGACGCTTCGATTCATGTCCCTCCAAGCGGAGCATTCCCCAGCAACAAGAAGGAGAACGTCTACATGAGAAGAAAAAGAAACTCTCCGCCCGTAGTAATTGTGTACGGCATTAAAATTATGAAACCCATCAAGATCGGCCGGGCCCACACATGCGAACGAATCGAACCATCATTAATAACCCATTTTATCCTCGCGGTACGCGTCGCGACTTCAAGCCTTGTCCGGAGCCCCATCTCGTGGGCTTGCAGGAGAGCGCCCGAGCGTTCCCGCCCACTTTCCAGCGGGCGACTGGCCCGGCTTATCTCGGCCCGGCCATCCAAAGCCACGGTCTCGTGGTGTGTCGTGGGTGGAAACGCTACACGTTTTGGTGAGGAGAAAATCACACATGGTACCAGGTACCAGTTTTAATGGCCCCGGACGGGGAAAGAATGGCTTGGCCCTTTCTTCTCGGCTTCGCTTCATCACCTGCCGCGGCAGGTCGAAGGTCGGACACGATTCACGACGCGCGGGAAATCTCCGCCGGAGCCCGGGCCGACACCTTCCGCAGTTAATTAGTCGTTCGGTCTTGAAGGTTCTCGCTGCTCCAGGAGTGGTTCGATTCATTTATCACAACGCAAGAACTGGTAACGAACTGGAGTCGACAACCAATCGGCCAACAATATCGCACAAATGACACCAGGCCGTACATGAATAACCGATCAATCAGTTTTCATGTCACCATGTGTGTTTTTGGTCAGTTTTCACGCTCGGGCAAACCGCTGAAAACACTGAACAGCCATGACAACGGCTGGCGGTAGTTGGGTTGTTTTTTTTTTGGTTTGTCGTATTTGGTTCTTTCTGCGGAAATCTGCGTATCTGCCGGCAATCGGCATCAAAATCCCGACGCGGCTTTTATTGTTTTAGTTCTCAAGATGTCAATCTCCCGCGTGGCGTCTCACGGCTTTTTTTGTTTTGTTCGGCGGACCGCCATTGCGATTGATTTTGAATCTTCGATTGCGCCGGGGACCAGCCATTTCCGGCTGGGATGGGACACGGTCGTTAGATACATCCAGCGCTTGAGGTACTAGTTGTACTAGCGAAGAACTTTTACACTCACCAGAGCAGCGGACATCTTGATATCGCCCGGAGCACTCTCGTCAGTCGCGCAAGTTAGCGATTTCAAACTTTTCCCGACGTCAAACTCGCACCACAGAACCCCTTCTGCTTGGGTCATCGGACACGTGCAAGCCACAAACACGCGCAGCCCGTTCCGTTCAACCCACGGAGCTCTGCGAGCAAGCAGTTTCTTCGAAGCGTACACCTACAGCCGGTTCGGCCAAGCGCTCCAGGAGGTAGTGTGCTATCGAAAATTATGATCCGTCGACGGCAAGACTTCGCACGATGACCGAACGCCTCGGCAACCGGGGGGTGCTGATCGTTCACATTAATAGGCTATTAGCTTAAAATCTCTACCTCCATTACGACGTCGACGACCGGCTTGGGGCCGGTACCACAAAAAACAAAAAAAGCGAGGTGCAAACGGTCTACCTGTCTGTAGTAGGAGTTTTGGGTGGAGGAAGTTGATGAATGACGAATGGGTCAATTTTGAGCCGAGAATTTTACCATTTTTGATTGCCGCTAATGTAGCGGGCGTTGTAGTACCTTCCGAGAGCCAAAAAAGCCGACACCACTAACAGCCCCCGCAAGTTCTTGAACGTGTTCCGTTCCTGGACGTGCGCTGGGGGAAATGAAGGTCGAAGTGCAATCAAAAACCTTGAGGAGAGAGAGCGAGACAAGCGGATCGGAAGGTCCTGAGCAGCAGAAGAGTCACGCAAAACAAACCACCAATTCGTTGGTGGTTCTCTCCAAAGGGCCTCCAGAGATGCGGAGCACTAAGCACTGCTTACGATTATGACAACGGCCATCGCAACAAAGTGGGCTAAAATACAACATCCCAGGCGCACCCACGCGTCCCAGACCGGCTGGGAAGGTGGCAAAGCAAATAACCTCTAGCGGTACATTCCGATCGAGCTCCAAAGATCGCACGGGACAAGCGATCTCTCTAGCCTAGTGGCGCGTCAGTTTCAACTCCGATTTCGATAAGACAGCGACTTCGATCGTGGCCGAGGAAGAACGTCGTCGTCGCCTTCGTCTACGTTTTGTGCTATCTCGCCGAACCTGAACCGGCCCACGGGATCTCTGGCGTTGTCTGCCCTGAGCAGAACTCTCAGAACCGGACGGCTATTGGCAAATCGTACTCCCCAATCCCGGTGGATCCAACGAGTGGAAAACCAGATTTAATTAACAGATAATACTTTCGTTCGGTTTTTCTTCCTCTTTTTTGCGCCTGTCTATGGCTGTGGGCTCTTGACTTATGTTCTGATCCTTCCACTCACATGCATCCCGGAATGCGAAGAGTGAACGGTTGTTTTTGCGAAGTACCACGCGCTCCGGCGGGCGAGCGTCTTGAGTGATTTTTCTAAATGTCAAAATAGTTGTGTTTCGTATAGACAGGCCAAATGGGTTGCCTTCGTTTCTTGCGCCCGCTCCCCAACATCTCTGTGGACGGTTTCGCGTACGTCTTCTGGCGGACTTACGCCACCAATCGCCCACGTGGTCGTGGACGCCTCCTAAAAGCTGCACGACTTGTGTCTTGTGCCACACGCTGAGTGTGCTGGGTTTGCTCCCCTTTCCAACGTCGTTTTTAGCCAACAAATTCTTCTCGCTGGAAGACAGCACAGCACACACATGGGTGAAGAGGATAGAAAGAACGGGGAATCACCAAAACCACCAGCACAACTCGTAAGAAACCCTGATAAACGCATATCCGACGGAACTGACGTCTACGTCTTATTGCCGAAGAAGGCAAACACCCCGGACCTACACGTGGTTCGTCTCGCGTGCCCATTTGCCGCTGGAAAGTCCGCCGTACCAAGCAGATGAAGAAACCGCAGGATTAATAATCCCTTAGCTATTGGTTTTCTGGGGAATTTACGAGCCGGGTTCGTGTTTCTTCAAGCTTTCTACACAAGGCCGGCCACGGCCAGCAGCAGACGCCGCGCACAACTTTCCACGAAATACACTTCGGTGGTGGTGTTGTTGTTGTTGTGGACCTCCCGGGCCACTGTGGGAGCCAAACTTTCATCCTGCCGCGGACGAGCGCGGACCCGCACTGTCCAATTCGCCAAGCCATCCGGTGCTGGTGGGAGATTTTTCGCTTTCTTTTCGGAGGAGATGTTTTTGGCCCGGGCTGGGGTGGCGTTTTTATTTATACTTTTCCCACTGCCCGGGACTGTTGTTAGTCGGTCGGGCGAGTTTTGAGCGCAACTTTGAGCGAACGAATTCTAATTACGGGGCTCATTTCCGAAAAGTTTCACCCTCCGGGTGAGGTTCGTTAGCGAACTCCGGTGCCCGCTGCCGGTTGACAGGCAACTCGGCCAAGATAGGAAGGATACAAATAACGAAGCCACTTCGGAGCGGGCGGATGATGCTGATGATTTTCTTAAGCGAGCGACCAAAGGCCGAAGGATGGACTCACTTGGTGCTGAGAATGGGAATGCAAGCGGCATACGAGGCATCGAGGGAGCAGAAAAAAGCCAGATCGGAAGTGCCATCGGAAGCTAAGGGCAAATTCTCCCTTCCTTTTTACGGCGCCCATAAAGTTTCGATATTTATGGCAGGCAATGGGCTCTTCCAAAGGGGCTGCGAGTCCGTGCAGAGGACGACCGGAGGTCATCGGGATGTTTGGAAGGGGCTGGGAACATAAAATAGCACGCACGATGAAACTCCCCACGGAGCGGATCGGAAGGTCCTGAGCAGCAGAAGAGTCACGCAAAACAAACCACCAATTCGTTGGTGGTTCTCTCCAAAGGGCCTTCAGAGATGCGGAGCACTAAGCACTGCTTACGATTATGACAACGGCCATCGCAACAAAGTGGGCAAAAATACAACATCCCAGGCGCACCCACGCGTCCCAGACCGGCTGGGAAGGTGGCAAAGCAAATAACCTCTAGCGGTACATTCCGATCGGGCTCCAAAGATCGCACGGGACAAGCGATCTCTCTAGCCTAGTGGCGCGTCAGTTTCAACTCCGATTTCGATAAGACAGCGACTTCGATCGTGGCCGAGGAAGAACGTCGTCGTCGCCTTCGTCTACGTTTTGTGCTATCTCGCCGAACCTGAACCGGCCCACGGGATCTCTGGCGTTGTCTGCCCTGAGCAGAACTCTCAGAACCGGACGGCTATTGGCAAATCCTACTCCCCAATCCCGGAGGATCCAACGAGTGGAAACCCAGATTTAATTAACAGATAATACTTTCGTTCGGTTTTTCTTCCTCTTTTTTGCGCCTGTCTATGGCTGTGGGCTCTTGACTTATGTTCTGATCCTACCACTCACATGCATCCCGGAATGCGAAGAGTGAACGGTTGTTTTTGCGAAGTACCACGCGCTCCGGCGGGCGAGCGTCTTGAGTGATTTTTCTAAATGTCAAAATAGTTGTGTTTCGTATAGACAGGCCAAATGGGTTGCCTTCGTTTCTTGCGCCCGCTCCCCAACATCTCTGTGGACGGTTTCGCGTACGTCTTCTGGCGGACTTACGCCACCAATCGCCCACGTGGTCGTGGACGCCTCCTAAAAGCTGCACGACTTGTGTCTTGTGCCACACGCTGAGTGTGCTGGGTTTGCTCCCCTTTCCAACGTCGTTTTTAGCCAACAAATTCTTCTCGCTGGAAGACAGCACAGCACACACATGGGTGAAGAGGATAGAAAGAACGGGGAATCACCAAAACCACCAGCACAACTCGTAAGAAACCCTGATAAACGCATATCCGACGGAACTGACGTCTACGTCTTATTGCCGAAGAAGGCAAACACCCCGGACCTACACGTGGTTCGTCTCGCGTGCCCATTTGCCGCTGGAAAGTCCGCCGTACCAAGCAGATGAAGAAACCGCAGGATTAATAATCCCTTAGCTATTGGTTTTCTGGGGAATTTACGAGCCGGGTTCGTGTTTCTTCAAGCTTTCTACACAAGGCCGGCCACGGCCAGCAGCAGACGCCGCGCACAACTTTCCACGAAATACACTTCGGTGGTGGTGTTGTTGTTGTTGTTGTTGCTTTTTTCCCTCTCCTGCGAGCAAGAACTGTTTTCAAAACCCGCCGGCGACTCTAAAGCGCAATATGACCAGCTGCTGATAAAGCCTCCCGAAGGCACCGCCGGCTAGAAAGCCCGGGGAGAAATTTTGCGCTTGCATTAAGTTTCTCTCCGAAAAGAAGCAAAAAAGCATAAACCATTCCCGAAACTCTGGAGCACGGGACCAGGGGCGGAAGGCCACGGTTTTAAGCTACTCCGGTAATAAAAACTTCACAGCTTTAAAACACCTACTTTTGCGGATTAAACTCCATCCCGCCGTAATCGGGGACGTGGGTTTCGCGCCGTTTCCAATACACTAATATTGCCACACTCCCAGCGCTGGTGACGATGGTGACGAAACCCCTCGGCTGGGATAGTGATAAAAATAGTCATCGTCGTCGCCGTAAGTAGCTATAAAGAAACATTAACGTCGAGTGCGGGACCACCAATACTGTCCGGTTTTGGGTGAATGGCTGTGTGCTGCACTCCAAATCCGTGTACTGCCACAATTAATTCGCCTGTTTTTATGATTATTGCCCACTTCTTGGGGCTTCACATCTCGCTGTCCGACCGAGGGTGTACGATTTGTATTTATACCCACTGCAATGTACGCCTGTTAAAGATTTGCGGCTAGAACTTCCTTCTCCTCCTCGTCGGGTGCTTCTGGTTCTGATAACGACGGACGGCAGCGCTGGTCAGTGCCAGCGTCGGACGGACGTCGTCCAGCATCCATTTTTATCGATTGCCACATCCGGTGTGATAGAACACGAACGCGAACAACAACCACCACACGAACACGCCACCGTTCCCCGGCACTTCGCAACTGGAGATGGTACTGGTGTGATACGGCGTATGTGGTGTGGTCTATTTCCGTTGGCAATTCAATCCGTCGCTGTCCGTCGCTGGCCTTGAGCGGGCGAGCTGGCGTGCGTGTTGGCGAGTGTCAAAATTGACAGCTTCTTTTTTGGTCCCTCGTGCCGGACCGGACCAAGCCTCCCGCTTGTTGTTATTCTCCGCTTTGTTTTGCTTTCCGTACATCTCGAAGATCACCCGTTGGACAACCCGTTTGACACGAGACACGGAGCGCGCACGGACGGAAGCAGCAGTATCTGCACTCATCTGTCCAACAAACTCTCCTGTACCTGTAAGCCCGCTATCCTGCTCCGGACTTCGGAGTTCTAAACGCGTTATTAATGAATGCCTCCAGTGGAGACACTGGGCCCATCGCTCGCTCTTTCACTCTCCATCGCCCGGACCGCCTTATCAGCGCCGGTCGATCAGCAAAACGAGACAACACCGTGCGTGTGCGCTCGGTGGAAGGCGTTTGTTTCAAGACTTTAATTGGGCACCCCGTCCTCCGAAAAAATCTCCCCGAATGTGACGGCGCGAAGCTGGAAAATCGAGATTTAATCACTTTATAACGTACTTCCTGACGCTGGCCGATTGGAGACCAGAGTTTGGGTGTGTTTTTTTTTTTGTTTGGTTGCTGCCGTCTGCTCTCCATCTTCGTGAACAGCGGGCCCGCTTGACGCGTCTAATCGTCCACGATCGACTCTCTGGTGTCTGTCGCCTCGTGAGCCACCCGAGGGTACGGCCGGTTCGGCTTTTCGAGGCAATCATTACGCTCCGGGAGCACCCGGTTCGCGAGGCTGACAGATTGAGGTCTTAATTTCGGGGCGGCTACTTGAACTCGCCCGAGCTTGTGCCCGAGCTTAATGTTTGATGATGGTACGGCGGCGGTGTGTTGTTTATCATTATGTTTGCCTCTCTGCCTCTGTCCAGCGAAGTCCGCCCGCGGGAAAGGCGGGTAAACTTGTGTTTAAATAATCATGCCACCTCGTTGCACGTAAAGTGTTGCTAATTTTTAATTTAGCAACACCACCTCAGCCCGCCTAAACGGGGGCCCGCTGCTGTGGGACCGTCGCCCGGACATTGAAACAGAATTTTACATCAAACCAGAGAGACGTGAAATTACATCAGCCCGCCAACGACCAAAGACGGATCCCTCGGGCTCGGGTCGTCCCTGTGCGTACAAAGGCTTTTGTGTAAATCCTTTACAGTCGAGTTCTTCGGGACTATCGCTCGCAGGAAGCATGGGAAGCGAATCTCTCGTTGGATAGCTAATTTAAAATCCTCGTCGACTGTGAAGTTGCCTCTTGGACGAATATTATAATGTAATTATCTGTCCGTTGCTGGGGCTCCGCTTCCGCATGGGCTGTCGGTGGACAGAATCGACCCTAGCGCGCGTGTTCTACTACCATCTTCCCATTGGATCCAATCTCTGCGCCTCGCTTGGTGCTTGTTCTGTTGTAAGCTCACACTCTGTGCGCGTCGCGTTTTTTTGCCCTCACAACGTTTTAAATCCTACTCCACACTACTACTTCCAACTATCCATTCATCCCCATCCTACGGTACGGTTCGTTTGGTTCGTTTGGTCTCTCGTTCCTCGCCAGGAACGGACGAACGAGCGAGTAGCTGCGATATTAAAATAATCACTGAAGCGCTCATACACTCCCGACGATGGCGGTTCCCGCGAAATCACGATCAAAATATGCAGCTTTCGGTACTTGTTCTTTGGCCCTTGCTCCGCGCGCCCGTACCTCCTCGGACAAAGGCTAAGCGCGTGCGGGGTTGTACTTTAATTAAATACAATATACGCGCCAGCGCCAACAGCAGCAGCAGCAGCGTACTCGATGCAAAAACGAAAAACAAGACAGCAAGTTCGTTTGCAGTCTGATGAGCAGCGCCTGGACGTCCATCATCCAAACCGGGATGCTGCTCGGACCGGGATGCGGGTCACCCCCGATCCCTTGTGTGCAGAACAACGTGCGAAACGTGTGTAATGGGCTCATCACCTCGTGGGATCACGGTGCAAAGCACGGAGTTGAAATGGGTTCCCCGAGTTGTGTGTGATGCCTTCATCCATGGCTCCACGTCTCCACGGCTGGAATGCGTGCCCGCCCGTTTATTGTGAGCAATTTTTGATTTACAAAGTTGAGTTTTTCATTACCGTGCAACCGTGCAGGATTATGTTGCATCGAGCGGTAGAATACATCGATAGAGCTCCGCTGCTGTTTAGGCTTCTGATCAGATCGTACCGTAAACACTTGACCGCAGATCATGCCCGTATGAGTGCAGAATGCAGACAGAACGGGAATCATCCCGGGCAGTTCGTGGAAAATTGCAAAAATAAACATCGCCAACTACGTGCGGATGATTGGTGGCGTTAGCCGATGGGAACCGGGTCAGGTTTGTTGTCGTATCGAAACGATCCAGCTGGAAATAATACTAAACAATGATCTGGAATGTATGTAAATCCAACCAGTTGCGTCCAAGCCTGCTCCGACAGTTGGAGCTTTGTTATTTTACAGACTTCCTTCAACAAATGTCCGCTCAGAAGTTATTCCAAAGATGGGAAATGACACAGATCTTCCCAAGTTCAACAAGCTCTTATCAATCTTGTATTCCTCAAGAAATAACACCAATGTCTGATATTGTTTACTACGCTACAATCCAACAATCTTCCAGCGGACATAAACAACTACGCTGCTTGCGTGAAGCGTGCCTTTTCTTCAAAATGACTTCCCAATGGCGATCGTGTATATTTCCAAGCGCCCACAATCCTCACTGCCTCGCACACTTAATAGCTCATCAAAATATGTTTTGCGCTTCACGGCCGGGTGTTTAAATATTTTGTCTGCTGCAACATTAAACATTCACGCCGGGGCTAGAAACTGCTCCGGGCCGCTCATGATTTACGGACGCTGAATAAAACATGCGCTGCCCGGCCCAGCGTCCCGGACATCCCCCTGGTGACGAGGGAGATGACTTATGTTCGAACGGCTTCGAGATTAGAATCGACTAAGCGGCGACATTCTTGAGCCGCGTTGGGCCGCGCCGTCGTTGGTAACCTTTTGTGTTTAAAAATTCAACAAAAGGAAGCCGGACCCCGGCACGGACAGGACGACCCCGGGGAAGACGATGACTGGACACAGGAGGTTCGAAAAAAAAGCAAGAAGAGCATTCCGGTGGATCCTCCCGCGATGACATCATCGATTTCTCATCCATCGAGGCAGTGAGAAGCTGTTTTCGCTGTTTCGGACTCACCTTACGCTTCGCTCGGCTCGGTTCCGCCGGGCCGTATTCTCAATTTCCAGAAGCGTGAAATAACGTAAATCGATTAATGATGCTGCGTCTGGCGCTGGGGGAAAAGGTGGCGCTAAGGCGCTCCGCTTCGATCCTGCATCGGGCGTGGCGTTAATCGTGCCAGAAACGCCGGCCAAACCCGGGGACCGCACACGACGTGCATTGTAAAGTTTTATTTGTTTTTTTTTCACTCACTTTTCGCCCCGTTTGGTTCTACTCATTCCGGGCGGGGATTGAATATTTCATTCCACGCCGGAGCCGTTCTATTTCGCTTCGAAACAAAAGCGTAACGAAGACGAAAGAAAAAAAAAGCAGCACACACTCACAAATCTGTTGCTGCTGATTCCGAACGAAACACGTCTCGGGTCCGGGTTACGCTCTGACCACGAATCCCCTAACCGGGTGTGTGCGAGAGTGTATGTGTCATGTCACGTAACGCGCGATTACTTTGTACTGGCCGCTGGAGCCTGTACAGCGGGCGTTCGCGCGGTCTCAGATCAAAAGCCGCCAGCTGCGGGTGCTCGCGGGTGCGAGAAATATGAAACATGTACTTCATGCGCCCGGCCGTGCGAGAACGTGCCGTCAGATGCCCGACACCCCATACACGCCGGGTGCTCCGGCGTGTAAATAAAACGACGCGCCCGACGACGACGACGACGGCCAAGTGTGTGTGGACGCGCGTTGTCTGCCGAGGATGAAAAGGAAATTTTAATTGATTTTCACTTCTCGATGCCGCCGGCCGGAGCCCGGATTTCCATCCGCAGCGAGTCGCGCCGGTGGACCTTGAGCCAGGATGGGCGAGTTTTAAAAGAGCGAAAACAAAAAAAAACTCCCAACCGACAGCCAGCAGCGCCAGCGAAGACTTTGTCGTCTTTGTAACGCCTCGCCCGGTTGCGCATGGATTGGATCGGTTTTCCATTTTCCCGCACCACCACCACCACCACCAACCAGGCACCAGGAAAATAATCAAAACCTGGAGCGCGTGGGCGGTTCACTAATCAAAGTTTTGTTAATTGTTTCCAATCTTGTTGCGCTGACAAACGGAAGACGAAAGACGCCTTTGCTGCCGGGTGTTTGCTCTGCGTTCTAGCGGACTGTCGCGCCGCCAGTCTCCTGCGCTTTCCCGCGGCACGGGAGGAAGTTGATTGAAGTTTTTCCTGCGCGTTCGCGTTGGTTCCGGCGAAATTGCGATAATGCCGGAGCGAGAGTCGTAATTTCCGGTTCGATTGTTTCGCTAACCAGCAGCCCAATTTTGACAGGCTCGCCTTGTGCGATCGGCGCATGGAGCATGGCCGACGAGATGTTAAACATCGCACAACAGGGTGGCGCACAAATGTTTGACAGGAAATAAATAATCAATTGTGTCTTTGATTACTTCAGAACTCGTCGAGAGAAGGACATTAAGGCGATGAAGTAAGTAAATACAAGAACATTCGGTTATTAGGTCTCGTTTTACACGCTTTTTAAGACGTTAAGACATTAAATGAAGTCCTCTATTTCGGTATACAACCCTAATCGCTTGAAGAAAATTCTTCATATCAAGGAAGCCATTAGTTATTTATCTCCCTAATACCGCTCTTGTACAGTAAGTATAGAGGGCTTGTATGCGAAAATGGATATCCTTCTCTCGAGCATTCTTATTTTATTGACACACACTGTACATCGCGTACTTGCCAGTGTATCTTTTTTCCCTTTTTTTCTGGTACATCGTCACCTCTGGTAACTCTGGTGGCTTTGACTGCACACCGATCGGAAAATATGAAAATTACTCTTCCTTCACAACTCGGTGGGGGGAGAAGACCTTTAAACGGTTTTTCCGGGGAGACAAGCCCGACAGCCCTGTTTGGAAAATTTGGTTCCCTTGCTCACGCCACCTCCCGATTTTGCGAACGTCACTCGAGCCTCTTGTTCCGGTGTGTAACGGTTGCAAAGCACGTGGCACGCGCCTGTGTCCTTGTGTGTGTGTGTGCTCTCTTGTATCCTCCGCATTGTCAGTTTGCCGGAGTCGACCAATTTCTCATCAGAAAGGAATTTTCGTCCGGCCCGCCCTATATCCCCAACACCCATCGGGGAATGTCTTTCGGTGCGTTCTGTTTCCAGGGAGGTTTCTTTCTTTTTTTTCTACTTCCCCACCGAGTCATCCCTTTGTGGAGGAGGTTTCCTTTTGTTGTCGGAAATCCACCCGATTTCCAGCGATCCGCTGCCGCCCGCTGAGCGAAGGACCCGAATATTCTGTGCTTCTTTTTTTTCTCTCTCTTGCGGAGGCCAAAACGGCGAGCGAGAGAAAAAAAAAACCGAAAATAGAGCTAAGGGTTTTCATTCAACCCTGAAAGTACAATGGGACCCCAAACGGGAAGCTTTTTTGTATATGTGTGACTGTGTGCGAGGTACACGTCTACAGCGTTGGGCGTCATCCTGGGCTAAATTTCGCCCATTGTTGTACTAAACACTGCCTGGAAGGTTGGGCCTTAGCAGGCTGGGGAACGCGTTGTTATGCTGCCTCTGATGCTGCTGCTGCTAGGCATATTTGCCACCCGACATCTTCCTGGAAGTGTTTTGGACGCGGAAAAGCGTTTTTTTTGTGTGTGTAGAAGCCAGAAGGGAAATACTACAAGATAAGGATCGCGCGCTTGTCGCACTTTTCCATCAC
>KZ072427.1:132573-145698 GCA_002091845.1 Anopheles cracens
AGAGCGCGCCGCCGCGGCCTATTATCAATTTTTATCACCCGAAAAGATTTCGGACGCATTAAGGCCAACTCAACCCACGGATATGGGCGAAAGAAGCATAACGAAGCATATGATGAGCCGCGTGCGCGCTCGTGTGTGTGTGTGCGAGGGTTTGTGTGCATAACATTCCAGCCACAGCCGACCGCACCAGCATCCCCAGCAACAGCAGCAGCAGCAGCAAATGACAAGCAGACAGCCATAAAAGAATTGATTTCTCGTAAATGTGTGCGGTGCAATAAAAATCTAGCTCGCCCGCTAGAAGCGAAGCGGACCAGAGTGGTGCCATATAAAAATATGATTTGATAATGGATCTCCGTCCGCCGGCACATCCATCATCCGGGGGAGGTTTGTCGCGGGGGGCCTCAACCCCCCCCCCACCCGATCGGCCCCCACTCACGGTGGGGGAGCGGAGACTAATTGATTTAGTAAAGCGTTGCGGGCGCTGCTCGCACCGAGAACGATGGACATCCTGTCTTGTAAGTGGAAAAAAGGGTAGCGGCAGAACATGCTGGTTCTTTACTAGCGTTTTCTTCAAGAGAGGGAGAAATAGATTGCGAACAACACAACAACGGAACAGAAGTAGAAAAGCGGCCCTCCGCGGCCCCAAACAGCGTCCACCGAGCGCTTGTTGAGTGGATCTATAAAAGTTTTATGTCCCCCGGGAGCTGTTTGCCGTTTTTTTCGGGGCGGGAATCGTTTCGGATTTTTTTTTCGTTGTTGTTGTTGTTTTGTGTGAATTTTATAAGAAGCTGTTTAGAACAACTTTCTTAAGCGTGTGTTTCCTTTTTGCTTGCCTTTTTCCCCTGTGTGTGTGTGTGCAATATACTGAAAGCTAGCAAAAACGTTGCAAAAGCAATCAGACACACTCACGCTCAGGAGTGCTGTAAAACAAATGTCTTCCAAGAAGGAAGTGACCATTTCTTTCTAAAGCTCGTAAAATTAACGATAATTAAGTTCCAGACATCTTTCTGGCAGCGAGCTAATCGACTTTGCTGTTTCCCGTGTGTTTGGCTGTGTGTTTGTGCACTAGCTGTCAAAGTCATTTGACCGTTGTCGGGTGCGGAGCAGTGCTGCCGCTTACCCGCTAGAGGGCGCTAGAATAAAGGAATTTGATAGTGGTTTAAATAGCGGTCATTAGATAAAAGTAGCAAATGGGTGATATTTTTTAATTTACTTGTTTAAATAATTGTGATGAAATTCTTCGTTGTGTCGACTTTCCCCTACAAAAAGCCTAATAATTTCTAACAGCTTAGACTTGAGTCCATTTCTAATGAGATTTTCTTTTTTTCCCTACCATTACAGGTAAGCAATCGTGACAAGCAAGGGCTCACTCAAAACAATCAGGCAGCGGATGCTTTACACTCCAACACAATCCGGACAATAGCGGAATGTTCGATACGTTGCCCGCTTTAACCGCTTGAACGGCTGAGATCGCTCTTTATCACGATTATTTGCGTGAATTAACCCTCGCACTTTGTGGGTCAAGGGTGTTCACTCGCACCCTGTTCACTCACTCCCTTTCCTTTCGCCCTCAAATCCCTTTCCGCCCAACTCCCACAAATCCACAACCGAATTGGATCCCACATACGCGAGCATCAGCGGCCCGGCGCCGGCCGGTCAGCGGAATTCCGTCAAAATTTTCGCAAAATTCAAACACATGAATTATCCATTTTTCCGCAAATCTGAAGGTGTGTATGAACTGAACTCTATTTCACTGTGTGTTCGTAGGAGTGTTGGTGTGTGTGTGTTTTAGCGTGTGTGTGTGTGTGTTGGTAGAACTATTCAGCATGATGATTTATGCTCGGGAGATATGGGTTGCACAAAAATTAGCATCAACCGCGCGCTTTATTCGCAACACAATACGGCAACAGGAATGACTACCCCTTTCGGACAAGCGAGCAGGAGCAGAAGTACTCGAACGCTAATGAAGTAGCTCTCGAGCGCCCAACGAACGGCCGGTCGGATAATGAGCACATTTAATAACCGACCATTTGGCGAGGCTTTACTGCATGAAAATTTATTTCAACATCAACATGACTTAAAGAGTCCTTTCTCCCTGTGCTCGTTAGTGCGCCCGGTTGTGTGGGGTGACCGTCGCCTATGACACAGTGCACGATGTCCTTACCCAAGTAAACCACAACGAACTGCATCTCATCACGCCTAGAGCCGAAGCCCATTCCGCCCGCCCGCCATATAGATACGCCCACAGGGAACGCGAAGCGCTTTGTCTGATTTATCCCTAGTTGCATTCTGGATGCACCTCGGGCGACTTGCTTCCACTGGAAGGCCTCCATAAACAAAGCGAATGTGGGAAAACAAATCACATAAAGAACCGTCCCCGCCTTCCGCGGAGGTCGTTGGACATTTGCCTTCCAGTGGCCGATCGATTCGCGGCCGCGGAAGATCCTCAATTATCGTGTGCTGCAGGGATACGAGGCGCGCATCGTCTCCACGCCGAAGACAATGCAGTCCGGGCTCCGGGCGCGATTGATGCAAACATCAAACATCGGCCTACCGACCCTCGGGACTCCCTGACACGGGAAGAGGGAGCCACCTTTTATTTATGCTGATGACGATGTAAATATTCCATTTTTGCGCTCCAGAACGCGTTGGAGCGCGCGCGCCCGAACCGGTTGCGAGTAGGCCGGACGTCGGGCGTTAAAATCCCACCGAGGAGGGGACGCGGGCTTCGACAGTCCATTAGTGTCCCGGGCGGCAAGACAGCACGCCGGAAAGAAATCGGCTCCAACAGTGCTTCCATTTGCCGTGGCCATAACTTTACGCGGGAAATAATTGTGATGAAATTCTTCGTTGTGTCGACTTTCCCCTACAAAAAGCCTAATAATTTCTAACAGCTTAGACTTGAGTCCATTTCTAATGAGATTTTCTTTTTTTCCCTACCATTACAGGTAAGCAATCGTGACAAGCAAGGGCTCACTCAAAACAATCAGGCAGCGGATGCTTTACACTCCAACACAATCCGGACAATAGCGGAATGTTCGATACGTTGCCCGCTTTAACCGCTTGAACGGCTGAGATCGCTCTTTATCACGATTATTTGCGTGAATTAACCCTCGCACTTTGTGGGTCAAGGGTGTTCACTCGCACCCTGTTCACTCACTCCCTTTCCTTTCGCCCTCAAATCCCTTTCCGCCCAACTCCCACAAATCCACAACCGAATTGGATCCCACATACGCGAGCATCAGCGGCCCGGCGCCGGCCGGTCAGCGGAATTCCGTCAAAATTTTCGCAAAATTCAAACACATGAATTATCCATTTTTCCGCAAATCTGAAGGTGTGTATGAACTGAACTCTATTTCACTGTGTGTTCGTAGGAGTGTTGGTGTGTGTGTGTTTTAGCGTGTGTGTGTGTGTGTTGGTAGAACTATTCAGCATGATGATTTATGCTCGGGAGATATGGGTTGCACAAAAATTAGCATCAACCGCGCGCTTTATTCGCAACACAATACGGCAACAGGAATGACTACCCCTTTCGGACAAGCGAGCAGGAGCAGAAGTACTCGAACGCTAATGAAGTAGCTCTCGAGCGCCCAACGAACGGCCGGTCGGATAATGAGCACATTTAATAACCGACCATTTGGCGAGGCTTTAATGCATGAAAATTTATTTCAACATCAACATGACTTAAAGAGTCCTTTCTCCCTGTGCTCGTTAGTGCGCCCGGTTGTGTGGGGTGACCGTCGCCTATGACACAGTGCACGATGTCCTTACCCAAGTAAACCACAACGAACTGCATCTCATCACGCCTAGAGCCGAAGCCCATTCCGCCCGCCCGCCATATAGATACGCCCACAGGGAACGCGAAGCGCTTTGTCTGATTTATCCCTAGTTGCATTCTGGATGCACCTCGGGCGACTTGCTTCCACTGGAAGGCCTCCATAAACAAAGCGAATGTGGGAAAACAAATCACATAAAGAACCGTCCCCGCCTTCCGCGGAGGTCGTTGGACATTTGCCTTCCAGTGGCCGATCGATTCGCGGCCGCGGAAGATCCTCAATTATCGTGTGCTGCAGGGATACGAGGCGCGCATCGTCTCCACGCCGAAGACAATGCAGTCCGGACTCCGGGCGCGATTGATGCAAACATCAAACATCGGCCTACCGACCCTCGGGACTCCCGGACACGGGAAGAGGGAGCCACCTTTTATTTATGCTGATGACGATGTAAATATTCCATTTTTGCGCTCCAGAACGCGTTGGAGCGCGCGCGCCCGAACCGGTTGCGAGGCATAACATTCCAGCCACAGCCGACCGCACCAGCATCCCCAGCAACAGCAGCAGCAGCAGCAAATGACAAGCAGACAGCCATAAAAGAATTGATTTCTCGTAAATGTGTGCGGTGCAATAAAAATCTAGCTCGCCCGCTAGAAGCGAAGCGGACCAGAGTGGTGCCATATAAAAATATGATTTGATAATGGATCTCCGTCCGCCGGCACATCCATCATCCGGGGGAGGTTTGTCGCGGGGGGCCTCAACCCCCCCCCCACCCGATCGGCCCCCACTCACGGTGGGGGAGCGGAGACTAATTGATTTAGTAAAGCGTTGCGGGCGCTGCTCGCACCGAGAACGATGGACATCCTGTCTTGTAAGTGGAAAAAAGGGTAGCGGCAGAACATGCTGGTTCTTTACTAGCGTTTTCTTCAAGAGAGGGAGAAATAGATTGCGAACAACACAACAACGGAACAGAAGTAGAAAAGCGGCCCTCCGCGGCCCCAAACAGCGTCCACCGAGCGCTTGTTGAGTGGATCTATAAAAGTTTTATGTCCCCCGGGAGCTGTTTGCCGTTTTTTTCGGGGCGGGAATCGTTTCAGATTTTTTTTCGTTGTTGTTGTTGTTTTGCGTGAATTTTATAAGAAGCTGTTTAGAACAACTTTCTTAAGCGTGTGTTTCCTTTTTGCTTGCCTTTTTCCCCTGTGTGTGTGTGTGCAATATACTGAAAGCTAGCAAAAACGTTGCAAAAGCAATCAGACACACTCACGCTCAGAAGTGCTGTAAAACAAATGTCTTCCAAAAAGGAAGTGACCATTTCTTTCTAAAGCTCGTAAAATTAACGATAATTAAGTTCCAGACATCTTTCTGGCAGCGAGCTAATCAACACACACACACGCAGACGTACGGAATGCATAATAAAACATTTTTGGGTTCGATCTTGGGAAAATTTAAATATTGTCCTTACAATGTCCGCAACCCGCACCATGATGGCGCACGGAGCTCGTTAGGAGGAGCGCATTCGGGCATTCGGGACGACAAAACAATCGACCGCGTTGTTTAGCAGCGCCAACTGTCAAAATAGTTCACTGATGACATTGTTATGTCACCGCAGCGCCGTCGTTTGCGATTTGTGATTGCGCGCTTAAAGAGAAAGCACCATTCGATTCCGCCCGGATCTGTACTATCTTACCGCAGGGGGGGGAACAAATAATGTGACAACGCCGGTTGCCACTTCATTTTGTACTCCTCTTGGGATACCAAGACCGGGCCAGCGAGCGCGTCTTTAGCGTTGGGGCCGTTTTGTTGACCGTTTATGCATTAATTTCGTTATCGGGGTGCTCCGAAACGCCCCCCCAGGCGCGTTTCGAGTGGGCCGAACTCGGACTCCGGCTGTTGCGCGCCCAGTTTGAAGTGCTCCAGTCAGTGAGTCCGAATTTAATCCGCCGTGTCTAGGCGCGTCTGAAGCTGCGCGGCTCTAAAAGCTCGCCTGTTAATAATATGTTTATCTAAATGGGCACTTCCAGTGATTTAGCACGTTTGAATCACGCGGCCCGGGCCTAGGGAGAGTCACAACACACAGCGCTTCTATCCAGTGGTACCATCTGTTTCGTACTATTCCTGGGGGATGTCCAAAGGGGAGAGGCATATTTTATTAATTCTCACCATTTGGCACCTCTTGTGGATCTAAGGTAGCCGCTGGAAGATCTCTCTCTATCTCTCTCTCCCTTTCGCACTCGCTCGCGATTGCCACAGTGTCGGAGGTTAACGCTGCGTAGATTTCTCACGGCTCCGATCTCCACAAAACGAACCGGTAGATGTGGTGGCTCCGAGCAAAAGCGCAAATGTTTGTGGCAGTCGCCATGCCCGGATCGTTTCGGATCGATCGGTGCTCGGTATGCGCCGTACATTCATTCAAACCCGTCGAATACAGGTCAATGGATGCGGGTCTGCGTCCATTAGTTCTCGACAGCGCTGGTGGACACTGCACTAATTAGTCATACACGTTCCTGGACGTGCGGATGCTACACTTTTTCCACACTAACGAAAACAAACTTTGAACCCTCGCGGTTGGCTCTCCAAGTTCTCCAAGTACGGCTTGCAACGCTTCGTTGCGCATCCGGAGCGGTAATACATTTTTCGGGGGTGCGCATCTCTTATACACTGGGAACGCAGGGCACTTTAATTACCTACACCAGATGCAACTTTCGGCTCAAAACACAACAAGGGAACAACTAAATTCTGTCATCATCCGTACTTCCAGGCGGCGCGGAACGCGTTTCTCCCGTTTAAATATAGACATGTTCACGCTAACTAATGACGGCGGCGAGATTCCGGGCATTCCGAGAGCGCGATCCGTTCTCTCCAGCGTGTCTGCCAAGACGGGTTTGCCGTACATGTGACTCACGTGTAACGCACCCACACCGAAGCCGACCAGGGTCATAAAATTCAAAAATCGATGAACCGTGGAGCACCGATCGCGGACCAATGCGGAGTACGCAGCGTGCGCGTTTAAGAATATTTTTAATGATTGCTCGGGGGATGTGCGTTTCGGGCGGCGAAAAACCGGTCGGCTTACGTTCCGTAACGAATTGTGTTGGAGATTGCCGTGCTTGTCTTACCGCGGTGATACATCCACAGCTGGTTCTCCGTGTTCAATCAACAGGATCTTCGTTGTTATGTAATTGTTGCTCCAAAACTTGATTCCTGTTTCGTTTGGAGTACGAAAGGCTCGAAAGATTGTGCTCCAGCAGTATCAACCGAATTTGATTATAGCTTTCCGACTCGGATCAGAAAGCCAACGGCTTTCCGGAGTTATCCGTTCGTGCAGTGTCGTCCTCCAACTGGCATGAGGTCAAAATTCTTGAACTTTTCACAAAAAAACTTCATTTCTTCAATGCCCCCGGTGTGTGGTTAGTTGTCCACCCTTTTTCTTCCAAAAGCTGCATCCATGTATTTGTCTTCCCGAACGTCCCGAAAGCCAGCAATCATAGTTATTAATTTGAATAATGATACACTGCCCGAAACGGATCCCGAAATGCCGCTCGCGTGTGTTTTTTGGAACGCACGCCGCCCAGATGCCTGCGCTTTTCGAATGCAAAAATGGCCCAAAAACTTACCGATTACGGTGATACTGTAGCCCGAAACCGGAACGCCGGCAAACCCTGCCATGCCGCACCCGTGCTCCGCCTGTGCACTGGTGCGTAAAATGAACCGTGCGGGATTTGTGTGGCTCACCCACACCCAGTGGAGGGCCCAAGGAAAGCATCCGGACCACGTCATCCGTGTAATTTTCAAACGACCCGGCCCGGTGACGAAGAAATTGTCGATGAAATTTTGTCGACCTCTCACGCTCGGGCCCAATGTCTCGATCGCCAAACATGGGAGGTGGAATGGAAATTAGCGGTTATTACCGCCCCAAGCACGCAGGCGCCGATTGGTTTCGGATTGGTTCGCTTTGGAGAAATGATGGACCGGGTGCGTCTAATGGCCGTTTGCTGGTCCCCAGGCCCCCGGGGGCAAGATGAGCCATATCATCATCGCAAAATAGCGCTCCGGTGAGATTTACGTACCGAAGCCCATCAAAGTGTTCGTCGCGGAGACTTTCTCCGAAAATCGCACCCCTCCCCCCACGTTAAGTGACATCGTCGACATGCGTTTTTCAGACGCTGGGGCCCGTTTTCCAGCCGCATCCCATTTGTTTTTGACATTTCTATCAATGGACCGTGGGTCTTGGGTAGAAGGGGAAAGATTTATCGTTACCCCGGTTCCACCAGCGTTCCATCAGCTCTGTGTCCGGTACGGTCTGTCGGTTGAAAGCGTCCCCTAGCGCGCTCCACACCGGACCTGGTCGGAGATATTGTACGACTTCTCGTCCACGGTACACACAAGGCACATTTCTTTTCCCATACAACATCTCAAAACCTACTCTCGGATGGGGCTTGTCGTTATCGCATTTCTCCTTTTTGGAAGAGGGCATGCTGGCGCATTTCGTGCAGGAAATGGTGCGGCACATCGACGAGCCGCCTCGGATTCAGTGCGGAGCGAGGGAATTCACGCTCGGGGACGCGATGCTGGTAGTGCATACTGTGTGGTTGGTTAGTTTTGTGTCAGCTTTACCCCTTTTTAGGCAGAATGGATCTCTTTAGCATCGTGGATGTGACAAATGTTCAAGTTTAGAGTTTTTGGGAATCGTACCTTGGGCTTGTATTTGTTCTACATTGAAACTCTTGCGATTTACGATCTGTTACGATTATTCCCCTGACGTATTTCTGAAGTACTAAAGATGCCTTTCTTTCTCTCTTCTTGTATTCCCGTTCACAGGTTCGTATTCTAGAGGACGTACGTGCGTAGTATAGGCATAGATTCGTGCGGGATAAACGCAACGCGACGCAGGGATTGTTATTGATTCGAACCGAGGGTTGAGATGTCATTCAATTCTAATAAATCATAATCCTTTCCAACGCAGGATGCTGCACACCAGGGACATTGCGTTGACAACGAGCTGGCGCGTTGAGGCTTTCGAATCCACCGTGTCGTTTGTGGATGCCTGTTTTTTCTTCGTTCCGTGGCCGACTTTGGAATTCGAGACTTTGGATGTCTTTTACGGACAACGCTACGTTGAATGTACAACCGCACTGGCTTCTAATTGCCTATTATTTGCGTTTCACTTAGAAGCAGACCCCATAGGATTGTGGAGAGAAGGGCACACACACGTGTGCGGTGACTTCGAGTTGATTTCCCTACGCGATCGTCTCCCCGAACGTCGGCACCAACACCGAATGACAACGTTCCAAAGAAGGGGGGTTAGTCCAAGTTTTTATTATTGCGTAGATCGATCCAATTAACCGTAACACAGCCCCACTCTGCACGAGCATGGTGACATTAAACCGTCCCAACCCGTATGGAATGCGCTTAACTTCACAACTTAACCCCACTTCGGGCGCCCGGAAAGGTGGTGCGTTCTGGTCCTCCGACGCCACGGAACGGCAACAGCCCCCCCAAAAAGGAAGTAGCGGTGAAGTGCACTGGCGTGTGGTGAAAACAAACAATGGCCCAGAATGTTGGCTTGTGGACTCTGGACTTGGACGTCTCCGGCGAAAGACAGGCGCCAGGCTGCAGCAGCAGCAGCGAGCGGCGCAAAAGTGAACTCGTAGACTCAATTATCGCAAGACAATAGACAATATACTATGCCATCGGGCTCGGATGGGGCTTGTCGTTATCGCATTTCTCCTTTTTGGAAGAGGGCATGCTGGCGCATTTCGTGCAGGAAATGGTGCGGCACACCGACGAGCCGCCTCGGATTCAGTGCGGAGCGAGGGAATTCACCCTCGGGGACGCGATGCTGGTAGTGCATATTGTGTGGTTGGTTAGTTTTGTGTCAGCTTTACCCCTTTTTAGGCAGAATGGATCTCTTTAGCATCGTGGATGTGACAAATGTTCAAGTTTAGAGTTTTTGGGAATCGTACCTTGGGCTTGTATTTGTTCTACATTGAAACTCTTGCGATTTACGATCTGTTACGATTATTCCCCTGACGTATTTCTGAAGTACTAAAGATGCCTTTCTTTCTCTCTTCTTGTATTCCCGTTCACAGGTTCGTATTCTAGAGGACGTACGTGCGTAGTATAGGCATAGATTCGTGCGGGATCATCCGGTGGACTTCCAACGACTCGATCGCAATTGAACGTCGATCGTGACACAACCACCGCCGGCGGGTTCTTTGCATAGAGAACTTAGCAGAACGGAAGGCAGCAGCAGACGGCATTAACAAACAATAGACCATCGGTCATCTAGCAGGCCTCTCACCTCGCGCGTTTTAGATGAAAGAGCCACACGTTAGATCGTCCTGTTTGAGCGTATTTTAAGCGTACCGCATACCTTCTGATCCTCTCATCCAAAGCCTCACTCATCAAAAACCCGCGCGCACCCAGTACCCAGTTCAGTTTTTTTTTCCTACGACATTCGCAAACACAAAAACAAAAACCTCTCGCACCAATGTTCCCAACATGGGTGAGTGTGTATTCCATACGAATCGTTTGTTTTCGCTTTTACAACGTCTTGTGTTTCGTGTCCGTCCATACCCTGTGCTCCGTAGGAACACTTTTTTCAGTCCTTCAACCCAGCATCGTGTGCAGTTTTTGTACTTTAGACTCTTTCTTTTTCATTCTCTCTCTCTCTTTATCTCTCTCTTTCTCTCTATATTTTTTCTCTTTTAAACACTTATGCAAGTTTTGCTCACACGTTTGTTCGGTCCTGTTTGGTGCTCTGTTTTCGTTTCTGTTTCTGTTTCTGTTTCTGTACCTCATCTTCATGCAACTTCTTCATGTGTGTTTCTTTTTGTTTGTGTGCGTATTTTGTACGCATCATGTGGCGTCCTGTGCTTCCTGTGTCTTGTCGTCCATTGCTCATGTTCTCCGTTATTACTCTACCAGTTTTGTATCGTTCTTTCAATTTGTCGATCGTGTTGCTATTGAAAGTATCTGCTCGTTATCTTATTTCAAACTATTTTCAAATATATAACCATAATATATTACTTGCATAGAAATCCTACCAGAGAGAAGATTTTGTGATACAATTTTATATGACATTTAAAAAATATATATATAAAAGGCGTGACAAACTATTTTCATTGCAACGAACCAACAAGGCTGTTAATTTGCCAAACAGAGGCGAGAACAACTAGATGTCCAATTCCCCCTACAAACTAGCAGGACTTACTTTTCGAACATTGCCCTAATAGTCGTAAGAAATGAAACGAAAATAGCTCCCAAATGAAGTCGACTAATCTGTTCAAATATTGTGACAAACATTAATCTCTTCTGGCCATTGTCCGTAATCCTCTGCCGTAGAGCACAACTATAACACAACTTCGCACTGCAAGTCCTCACGAACGTACGTCTTGGTTCCTTCGCCCTCCACATGTATCACATATTGAAGGGGCACATCGATTCGCATCGACCGAAACGATGCAAACAGCGGTCGCGCTTCGGTTCGACCATCGGGAAAGTGAGCGAGTTCTATCACGCCTTCTTAAAGCAATCGGCAAGCCGCTGCCGCCTGGTCGCTCTATCTAAAACCAATTTCTTTTACGACCTCGCCAGGGGAGCCCCGGTTGGGTGGAATTCAATTTTCCAGCGCCAAAAACTTGCGGGCAACAAGCACAGGCAAGCGACAAGCGAGAAGGAAAAACACCGGCGCCCTGTAATCTTGTCGCCGTGTGACCCGAAAGGACGTTTCCGTAAGGTGCACGCATGCCAAAAGTCAATAAATAATGCAGTCGCCTACGCCGGGACTTGAACTCCCGGAAGGGGAGGGGAATTGTGATAAGAAAGCGTTCCAGACTCCCTTGTGCGCTTTACCGTTGGGTCGACGTCCAGCCGGTTCGGTTGGACGTTTTGATCCGATTGTCCGAGTCTGTTTGTCGGCGTAAATAAATAAACACGCTTGTTTTTGCTTGATTTCTTTAGAATTTTTCCCCTCCTGAGATGATGCCATACATCATCGGAGATGAAGTTTGAACAGAGCTATTTCAAATCAACCTCTCTTCGTTGTGACATCAAACATCAATTTCGTTAAGATTCCAATGGAGGTGGCCCTCGTTCCTAAACACACAAAGTTTGGAAAGCAATCAATATCTTGAAGCGTGTTCGAAAGCGAGTTCTTTAAATCGTAAGAGAATCTTGTACGAGGAAGACATTCTCCAATGTGTCTGCAAATCGATGTCACCAGTCTCTTATTCATTGTGCGTTTTAAGAACAACTCACCGTGTGTTACATCAGCGACAAGGTTCTAATTCGCGTCCATATTTGTACGACCAGCCAGTCTCGCCAGGTCGACACGGTACGCTATCGGATGGAGGTAGTTTTTAGACTTTTCTTCTTACCGTGTGTGTGTGTGTGTGTGCTCATTATCCGTGTGGTGTATCGTGTACTCCCGCTCCCGTTCGCCATTTCGCTAGCCCAACCAAATCGGACCGTAAATAATTATTCAAATAGCGCCATTCAGAGTCACTTTACCAAAACAAGCACTGGCGCGCTGCACTCTTGGAGGCCGCCGGCGTTTCTCCAGCTCCAGCGCTTAATCAGGTCCGAAGATCGAACTCGAACTCCAGGGCGGTGGAATGGTGGAATGGAGTTTGTCACGCCGCCGTGCACGCTTGCAGTCGTCGCTCGCCGCGGTAGCGGTGGTGGCTGTGTGCAAATGGAGTCGATTTATTGTTGGGTAGTTTGTAAACTCGAAGATATCGCCCGCAGCACCAGGAGCAGCAGTTTGTTCGACAACAGTGGATGCCTGTTACAAGCAGGCCCTTGCGCGTTGGGATGCCTTATGCTTCTGGTTCCACCCAGTATCTGCCCCCGGACTGTACGGAATCTTCCCGTACAGTCGGGCACTTGCACGTGTATGCAAAGAGACTCACGGTACTCTCGAACGCTTCGAAAGCCGTACCCGAATGCCGCGCGTTGGGAGTCGCGCACGGGGGCTTCCTATTTGTAAAATTCTATAGGCATTTGTCCCTTAGGTTTTTTTGTCGTTGTTGTTGTTGCTCATGTTGTTCATGTCCGCCAAAGGTATGCGATGCAACCGGCATTATTATTGCTCGCCTGATTCTTGTCGTTTCGGGATCCCACCGGGATTACGGCACCAGCGCGACAACGCGAGTGCGGCTCGCCAACAACGGAAGCATCAGCAGGATCCGCTCTAGACGGCCGCCGGCAAAACAGAACCGAGCGCAGAAGAAGCTTGGGCAAGAGCAGCAGCAAGAAAAAAGGAGCGTACGAACTTTGTCCGTACTTTGGATTCTGATGTGCCTTTTGCCGACAAGCACGACAAGTACGCACCATCATCAACCAAGAGGCC
>KZ072427.1:158848-170729 GCA_002091845.1 Anopheles cracens
CGCAGAAGAAGACTTCTTCTAGTGGAATAGACCAAGTGAAAACATCGCTTGACAGGTTACACTTGGAGGAACATTTGAGGAATTCTAAATGATCCAGAGTTAGTAGTCTTATTCTAACGTTAATGAGAAGAAAAATTGTTAGGACTCTATCCAACATATTTGAAGAAAGGCAAACGAAAAGTGTGTAAATTGAAGCAATATTATCTTTGAAAAATCTTCCTTCCAACTCATCTCAATATGACTTCGATAGTTTACATTGCCGACCACTGAGCAAGAAGATCTTCTCTATACGAACCTCGAATGCAGAGCATGCGGAGACGTTTTGCATATCTTCCTTTTTTGTGTGCCACTCCGTGCACACTCTCCACAAGTGCGCCCTCCCTTATAGGGGGCCGCCCAATAGGGACCGGAGCGAAAGAAAGCCCGACCACACTCCGCCCGGGCCATCGTCAGTTCTTGGGACATTCCGGTAATTCGGTCGACTAGCAATGGCAGTACGGTGCAATAGGACAACAAGCGCACGGGCTCGATAGCAGCGGTCCCGGAGCTGTCCTGCACACATGCTGTCACATCGCTGGTGCCGCTGGAACAAATCACATGGTGTGTTGCACGTTCTGTCACCGCAACGCTCTACGGCGAACCGTAGCCAGTATTTATACCTCCTTCGCATGGCGCAACCGGACGGTAAGCGCATGGATTTTCGTCGATACGGAGCAGGCTGCCGCCGCCCGTGCGAGTGAGTGCGTTCGGTTGGAAAACTTGTACCATTGAGTGGGGCGAAAAACCCCCGGCGACGACTTCGAGAGCCAACTTTATACGCCACGTAGCATGGAGTCCAAGATGAGCACCGGAGTCTCCGGGTCCGAGTGGTTTCGAAACGCATTTCGGTGTTGCAGCGGATAGAGGAGAGCCAGCTCCAGCCCCCCGTGGGAACCGTAAGTAAGTCTCGTTGACGTGTTGAGGATTTTAGCACGGCGTGCTGTAACTATGTCCCTCAACCCCCCCGGATCCCGACTGCGTGCTGTCCTCGGTGCGATTTTGCATGTATCTCCGATGTGCGACACGATGTGCATAAATTTTATCGGCAAAATCCCACAACTCCGCCTCCACCTTCGATTCTGTAAGAGGCTGATCGTTTGGTGCCTGCCTGCCTGCCTGCCTGGAACGGCACAAAACATCCTTGTTAGTCTGATAGGATGCATATCCCCAGCCCGCCTCCTGTGCTCCTGCGAGATAAAGATAAAGATCATTCATTAATGCAATTAGATATATTTTATGTAAAATAGACACCTTCAGGAATCAGGACCAGGACCACAAGCGATTCCGGTGAAGCCAATCGGTCCGTTTGCCCCACCCCGTCTCAAAGGCGCACGCACACACACACACACACATCCGTTCCGATTTCCGATGCAGCAAAAGGGCATTTTGTATCGACGTGTCTAAGAATTGCATTTCGAACGCAGCGTCTCCTCGGTGGAGCCTGTGGCCCGACTGTGCAGCCCGTATGTTTATGCAAAACGTAATCCGCAAAGCCCATTCACCAGAACACGACCATTTACCCTTCCCAGACACCCTTCCCGCAACGGAGAAGCGGGAAGATGCGGCAAGTTGATGTTTATCTACGTCTATTGATTAAATAATTGTAAATTTTGTGGCCCCGGACCCAGTGTACGTGCCAGAGTGGCGCTTGAGCATCAAGACACCGTTTGCCGGTAACTCTCACGGGGCCACGCAGTACGGGGCAAAACCGCACACCGACAGCCCCGTCCTGTCCGCTCCGTGACAGTTACATGAGCATATGTATGTAAATGTTCCCTCCATCTTGCGCGCCCGCACAGCGTAGCCCGCCTGCAAACCGACTTTAGCGTTCGGCAAGGATTAACCGAAACGCATCCTGCGCTGCGTTCGTTATCGGTAAACAGAGCGATTATTTGTTTGTTTGCGTTTAACGTTGTGTGCGCCCGGACAGGCCGGAATGCGGTGCATGCACGCCTGAACAAAAGAAGCTGCGACAGAGAGGAGGGCGAAAAAAAGTGTTTAAACAAACCATCAGCCATCCTCCACCGAAGTGACACGAAGCAAGCCCTGCTTTTTTGTCGGTTAAAATTACGAAAACATAAATTTCCGACACGCCACTTTACACACGGCGTACATCTGTCTCGGTGAGAATCGGGTGTTGTTTTAAAATTGAGAAAATATGTGCAGATCACTTGCAGCACCCGTCAGAAGGTGGGTGTATTTTTGGACGCTCCGGGTGCGGGTTGAGTTTTTTCGTTTTTCAAACTTTCCAACACGAGATACACGCGCGAATGCAAACGAGAGTGCCCGGGGTTTTGTCAGCGGCTGAAGTGTTTCTGAGGGGGGAATGCACACCAAAAAAGAAGTTGCTCTCCTCTAACCAGGCTGCTGGGCTGGTTCGTTAGTGTGTGCACTCGTGGGGAAAAACAAATTGCCTCCATACACTGGGCCGGGCCGTGTTTCAAGGAAGTCGTCCCGTTTCGCTCACTGGTTGCACCATCGTGTGTGTGTGTATTTTTTCTCCTGTTTTGGTCGCCTTCGTCCAGAACCCAGCACGAGGCTGCAGCGAAAGTCGAACTGCTGCAGCAGTAGTTTCCCGGGGCGGCTGTTCGGTAGTCAGAAGCTGTTTGTGTAAAGATGTGCTCGACCGATGGGCCGCTTCCGGGGGCCTCTACTCGGCATGGCACGATTGATTCGTGCGCTTGTTAGCGTGTGTTCGTGAGTGTCCCGTGCAACTCATATTCGTTCTCTATTGCCTGGTGTCTGTTAAGTAAACACTAATTGATAAATGGATCTGCGAGCGCAGCATGATGCACACTGGACGGGGCTGGGCACACTCCCTTCGAGAACCTGCAGCGAGTGAGAACTGAAACACATAATCCATCTCAATCGGGCTTTAACGACGCCAACGGCACTAAATGTGCAAGTGTTTATGGGACGGATATTGGGTCAGTCAGGGAGGTTTTTTTCTGGTCAGTTCCGGGTGGGTATGAACCGTTCTGAAAGAGTGATGTCTCAAAAGAATTGAACCATAGCTAAGAGCGATTGAAAAGAGCGAACGACCCAGCTCAAGTTGCGAGTCGTGAGAGACGAATCTCTAATCGATTCTATATGTAAGAAGAGTGTACGATTCGTTTGGAAAAGTGTGTGATATAATTCTTATTGTTTCTGCAACTGTGAATAGAACTGGGTTTAGAAAAGTCATAATAGAAGAGACTCGAATCGATTCTTTAGGAACAGTGAGTAGCTCACTTGTTTCAAGGAATCGAAGATCCTATTTCTATTGTGTCTTGGGAATCGAATGTTTGCAACTAAAGTTGAAACGAGAGTGCCCGGGGTTTTGTCAGCGGCTGAAGTGTTTCTGAGGGGGGAATGCACACCAAAAAAGAAGTTGCTCTCCTATAACCAGGCTGCTGGGCTGGTTCGTTAGTGTGTGCACTCGTGGGGAAAAACAAATTGCCTCCATACACTGGGACGGGCCGTGTTTCAAGGAAGTCGTCCCGTTTCGCTCACTGGTTGCACCATCGTGTGTGTGTGTATTTTTTCTCCTGTTTTGGACCACAGAATGTAAATTAACGATATTGCATTCACATGTCCATCAAATTATCGGAACAATTACCGTCACTCGCCGAAGTCCCGGGCTTAGTGCCGTGGACTCCCACCGTTTGCGCCGTGTGGTTTTGCCGTGGGTAGGGAGGCTCGATGGGCTCGATTCGCAACGCACAACGCTCCCAACGCCGCGTGCGTGCGTGCATACTATCAATTAGATTAAATTAAATTAAAGACTTCAAGTGGCGCTCGGCGAACGGCGAGCGAGAGCCGCGCAAAGTACCAAAGTGGCGCGGCATGGATTTTCGCCCAATAAGCGCGATTTCGGAGCGAGGAGCGAGTTGCACGATGGCGGCTTAACATAACCGTCGGCACTCGCACTCTCTCTCCGGGTCCAACCGCCACCATCACCATCATCGCCACCTGAAAAGCAATTTGCGTTAATTTATAGCCCCTGACAGGAACGGACGCTACTGGACGAGTGCGAGTACGTGTACACAAGGGTTCTGCGAAAGCCCAAAACGGCTCCGACCGACCAACAGACTCCGTCTTACACCACAGCAGTGTGCATGCAGTTTCTGTGCAGCGGACCGCGATTGACGGTCAATGGCAAACGGCAGGAGCCTGGGTCCTTACTCTTGACCCTTTTATCCCCAGCAGTGCCTGACAGTTGTTGAACTGCGACAACGGTACTCGGCTGGAATTTCCCATCCCAGCTTCCAGCTTCCGAGCACACTCTTTACTTGCGGCTGGGAAAATGGAAACTCTCGACGAGTGACGATCTGTTTGCATTCCCCTTTCTTTGGGAAGCAGGTGCATGCCCCATCCGCCCATCCCAACACATGAGTGCAATTAGATGATTACTGGTCTGAAGAGGGTCCTGATGGTCTAGTGAATGATTAAAACAGCTAGCTTAAGCAATTGGACGAAGCTTGGAGCCGAGCGTACGGCGTCCCTGTTGTCCAATTTCGTACTCTCCGGATACCGGTGCGTCTTCTTTGTAAGTGTCTTAAATAGCAACAAATTGCGCCGGATCTCGGTAATGACTCAGGAGCCAGCGTGGGAGTCGAGATTTAAAGACTCCCCAGTTGCAAGATGACATTCCGGGGTTTTAGCCCGAAAGATTCGGCTCCTACAAGCAGCAGAACCATCCCGGAGCAGGCCGCAAAATCCGCCTCATCCGCTTTGATGTCCGGTGAAGCTGTTAAGGTGGTCAGCTGTTAATGAACACGGCTGAGCTCATCCTCCAGCTTCCCCAGCTCGGACTGCATTAGGCACACACACGCCAGGTTATGTCCGGCCCGATCCGACCACGATTCGATGACTTGGGGTGGTAGATTAATTATTAATTTTATCTAAACTAAACGTCTGCCGTAACATTGGGACCGGCTTTATTCGAGCCGGGTTCGGTTACCGGTTCGATCCGGTTTCCGGCCGCTCGATAATACTTTGTAGTACACCAACGCAGTTGTACCGTTTCGGAACGTATTGGCTCCGGGGGAATTATTGTGTCTTATCCCCGGATTTACGGTCTTCGGGACTTTGGACTCCTGGAGGTATCGGGAACCACTCGTCCATGGAACGACCATGGTTTAGGCTGGTGGTGAAATGTTGCTACTATACTCGTGACCATAATGACTAAAATAAGCTTCGGAAAGGATGGGTTTGGTGAGCTGTCTTTCGGACCCGTCCGCTACGAGCTTTATGGAGCATGGAGAAGTTTAATTTACTCCTGTAATTGCCTCGTTGGTTTCTGCCCGTTGTGACTATCTATTTTTGATGTCACCCCGGTGGATAAAGCCCCCCCCGTGGGGGCTTTCGCCGCCACTGCACAGCCATTGACAACTCGTAATCGACCAAAAGATTTCGTCGTCAGAAGTGACCGATGAACCAGACATCGAAAAAGAGAGAGAGACCCCGAGTGCGTCGACTAATGGGATGTTTGTGGTCTGGTGAGGGTGATGCCAGAAAAAGAAGTATGTTGAAGAGAGAAAAAAAAACACACTGGCACACACACGTAAACCTCAAAACCCTTAAATCCCCCGTTTGACAGACGAATCCTGACGACCGTGAAGAGTGAACGATTCGCTCGTTTTAAATAACGAAATTTATTCGATGCTTGTTTCCGAGAATAGTAAAAAACGTATCTCAAATCGAGGAATGGATGGCTCACTCACATTCTATGAAAGGTGTTGAAAAGCACATCTCGCTTTCTCTCCAGGAAATCTCACACATCTCATCTCGAAACGATTTCTCGGAACTGCCTCCACAGCCAAAAACTAGCCTTAATTATGGACGAAGCTTCGGCGGGCAAACTGCTGCCCTACCGGATCGATATCGACAGCAATGGCTCCGGGGCATCATCGACGAGAGGCATCTATCGTGCGAGCAAATATTGGCATTGCAACGTACGCCCGGGCGTGCGTTGATTGCCTGCACCCTGAAAGAGAGCCGGAGCACTTGCGTACGGAAATGCGTACGATGCGTGTGTTTTGCCTCCTGCAGGGCACGCATGGCTCCACACACCTCAGCAGCAGCCGATATTCGGGCGAAAAACGCGATAGGAAAATCTCTTTTAAATCTATTGCCCTTTGCGTTTGATTTCAGGCTTTGGACGGCTTGCGGAGACCTGAGGCAGGCTAAAAATGCTGCTCCGTTTCGATACGTTTCGAGAGCGCATAATTTATGTAGGCGTGCGCCGATACCCGGGATGGGGTGGTAGATTAATTATTAATTTTATCTAAACTAAACGTCTGCCGTAACATTGGGACCGGCTTTATTCGAGCCGGGTTCGGTTACCGGTTCGATCCGGTTTCCGGCCGCTCGATAATACTTTGTAGTACACCAACGCAGTTGTACCGTTTCGGAACGTATTGGCTCCGGGGGAATTATCAGTCAGTCAGGCAGGCAGGCAGCCGGTCGTCGCTCCTATGCGGACGTACTTTTCGGGCATAGAAATCGTAATGTACCCACGGTGTGTGTGTCATTAATGGCGTACTGCTCGAGGCCACATCCTTCCACGGTTCCATGTGCAGTTTGTTACTTCTTTTTTGGAGCGAAACCGTACGGTTCCTCGGTTCCGTATAACGGCCCGTCACGGAGCCAACCAGCACAAGGTTCTGGCGGTGCATGACTTTATTTCTTTTCAAGGATTCGTGTACACACATCTTTTTTTTTTGTTTCGCTGCCTGCGCACACGTTTTTCCGACCATTACAAACGCTCGGTTTCCACGAACTCCTCCAGCATATCGCACCGGGAGGCAGCGCGCTAAACATGTTGCGTTTTTCCAGCATGCACACACGCGAAACGCCACACGTAACGTGAGTCACCTGGGTCGCTAGCGGAGAAGAGCACACACACACACACGTCGGTTTTCGACGTAGGAGGCGTTGGAAGCGCTGTGTCAATCATCTGCGGAGGTGTTCGCTTCCAAAAAGCGCTTTGATCTAGTGACACGGACCGGGCGAAGGGTGTGATTCGCGCCACAACCGTGCTCCACGTGAGCGGGCTCCACGCGTTCGCCCGCTGGAAGGGAATAAAAATAATTGCCATTAGCCATTGCACGAGCCGTCACAGGATTACGCCTCACTGGAGACCTGGTGACGTCTGGTTCGGTTTTTTGGAAGGTTGTTAGGTGCGGTTTGGAAACATCGGAAAGATGGAAAACATTGTGCCATAGAGCGTTATTGAGGTGGAAATTGCATACATTTCCGTTCGCGCTCGTCCATTCGAAAGGATGCTATTAATTGCATTAAATTTTGACCACCTCTCCACAGCGCAATGTTTATCTTCCATTAGAACGTAAAAGTCTTTCATCATCTGCAACATCAGCAGCAGTAGCAACTTCATCAGAACCGAACGATCACTCCCGAGACTCTGCCCGAGATGGGGCAAAGTGCAGCAGGGTAGGCAAAAACGTTAAGCAAACATTGCCGACTCCAGCATCGTTCGGAGCTCGTTCGTGTGAATGTATGAGTGTGTGTGGGGGACGTTTTTCTTCACTTTTGCCTCCCGGATCCGGGTCTCTCCGGTCTTCAGCGTCCGTTTGTTTGTAGTTTGAATTGCATACATTTTACCATCCAATTTATTCACACATTCATTATACCGGGAGCAAATTTTCCACCCCGACGGTGCAGAAGTTGCCGAACTGATCGGGGGTTTTCACCCGGGTGATGGCGTTTATCGGGAAATTGAGAAATTCCAGTGCGCCAAAACTTGCACTTCCAAATTTTACCCATCTCGCGGCGCATGTGGTTCACGGTTTTGTTTGTTTTGAATAGAGAAAGAGAGAAAGAGAGTGCAAAAAAAAAGTTTTGAACAAATCGTTAAAACGCATGATTTCGAGCACATTTGCATAAACGATTCTTTTTCTGCCGATTTGGCCAAAATTTCCAAGCACTTCTCGGTAAGCAGATTCCCGCGTGCTTTCAGTGAGGAATTACGAAGCAAATACCATTACTGTGCCGGAACGGGGAGGCTAATTATTTGAAACCATTTATGCGTACCGCGTCAGGCACGGCTGTGTGTGTGTGTGTTCTGTGCGAATTTTGCAAATTTTTCTTCTAGCATCACAAACGGTTCGCTCTATTTACGGCTGCTGGGAACGCACAAATCCAGCCCGCACTTGTGCGCTCACGTTCTTCAGGGCGCGATGGTGAGGTCAGATCAATTTCACTGCTCCAAGGAAGAGGGCAGAGGGAGAGAGAGAGAGAGAGAACACAGAGGGAGGACAAAAAACGGCACACGCAATCGCGGAACGTGGTCAGATGATGCTGCTGCCTTCACCGTCACCGCAAAAAGCGGACAAGGGCCCCACGCGCAAATAGCTGCGGTGTCATTCGCCATTTGCGTGTGTGTGTGTGTGTGTGTGATTTGAAGTTTCAAGTTTCTCGGGCCACGATCGCGCCCGTCAAGTGATGCAGGAAAATGCGGATAATTGGGCCAAATAAGAGAGCGGGGAAAAAAAGCGATCCTGCCAATTCCGCTCTCTGCTGCTACTGGCTGGCTGGCTGGCCGCCCTGGACCTGGACCCTGGAGCTATAGCCGAAAATTTATGCCACTCACGTCATCGACAGCTTTCGTTCGTTCTTCCATTTATTTTGTGACCACTTTTCCGGCGAGTTGAGGTTGATGATTTTCCTTGCGGGAAACGGGCGGCATACGCCCGACGGCACATTATCAGCCGTTCCGCTGTACACGTCTTACACGCGCGCGCGCGCGCCCACGGTGGTCGATGGTTCGCTTTTCTTCCTCCTTCTTATGCTGATGGCTGTACCATCGAGGTGCCTTACCGAGATTTATGTGATGAGAAAGCGACCGAACGAACCATCAAGCGAAACGAACGTAAGAGAAAAAAAGCGCTCTTCACACTCACATGCGCCCTAACGATGCGCCGTCGCTTGTCTTCCATTAATTAAACCATCCTGCTTGGCTATCGCTCCTTCCCACATCTCACCTCGTGGGATTCGATGTCACTTGTTTGTTGTTTTTTTGTTGCGTTGTTTTGTTTTGTGTCCGTTCGTTTTCCTTCTGTCACCATCAAACGAAACCATTTTGATGGACTTTCATGTTTTTCCACCTTCCGACCGAAACCTGTGCCCCATGAAACACTTTGCATTTTAATAGCCCACGGCCACCGCGGCGTTGTGGCGTTTAATTTTTATGCCGCCACCACAAGGCACCGGAGTTCTGGGGCCTTCCTCGGCTGGGTTCACACTTCGCCGGAGCTTCTTGCTCCTTGGCCCAACCCGCTTGAATAAAAATAACTCCAAAATCGGGAGGATCTTGAAAAGCCCAACTTCTTACGTCCCGAGTGCGATTCTGAAATGGATAGTGGTGTGTTTGTGGTAGTATTTTTCTTTCTTTTCTCTCTCTCCGCCAAAGTCACACGAAACCCATGGAGAACAAACAGACGAGTCCGCCAAAAAAGAGTCATTAATTAGAAATTAAGCTTTCTGGACTCCCTCTCCTCAAGCGAGCGAGCGGAGGAAGATGCGATTCGCTAATGCGCCGCGCGAATAAGAAGTTTTTGTCCCAAGATCAGGTCGGTAGATTAGCGCGTGGAAGACCACTACGTCCCGGTTGTGACAGTTTTATGGATGTTCCAATCGTTTGTCAAGTTCGCGAAGTTTGCGTGCATTCTTTGACTTTTGGAAAACAAAGAACACAGCACAAAATCCAATCTGCATTGGTCCGATTTTGGAGTTTTTTTTTCGTGTGCTCCTCACGTCTCTACCGAGCAACGCCGGATCTGAATCAGGTTGGGAACGGAATGCGAGATCCACTGGACGTGGTTTCATCAGGGCGCTGGAGAACAGCGCGAAAAGTGATGCCATTTACCACCTTCCACCTTGGGGGACTTGACGATGGAGCCACGGAGAACACGGAACCGTGAGGAAGATATAGGCAATTAAACGACCATTTGTTTATGACTTTGACCCCGTGGCTCTCGCACTCTTCACGGGACCGGGATGGATGATGGAGGTCCGCCCCGGGGGGCCGACAGAGTGGTCCAGAGATTTGGAGAGTCCACACATTCGGAGACATATTTCACGCCGGTTCCAAACCGCAACCACAACGCGCACGGGATGTTTTTTCTCTCTGTATCAGACCTTCAGGAAGGAGGTCACAATGGACGCAACGGTCACACCACGCGTCCGTGGCGGGTGGTTTGATTAATGAGGTTATGCTTGCGCGATACGGCGCACCGAGACGGATGCGAAAAAGCAGAGCATGCGGCTGAGTCCTTCGGGGGTTTTTTTCGCAAAATCATTCAACCATACACTACTGGAGACGCTTGTCGACCGTTTGTGGCCACGTGCCGCCCCAGCCGCTCGTTTTTGGCAGCGGTCTTTAGTGGGGATGACAAAAGTGTTGTACTTATGAAATTGAGGTTACGATAAGATACATCGCGAGATACATTCGAAGGATTAATTTACGGGAAGCGTTTTTTTTTTTTCGGTGTAATGGATCTGCTTGATGAAATGCTTCCTAGCCGGAACATTACATTTATGTTTACAGTATCCTTTAAAGTAATCCTGTTGCAGTGGATTTCTTAGTTTTTGATGCGAATTTCCATAATTAGAGACTGGCGTCAACAGTTTTTAAACATTGCAATTATCAACCTCCTTAGGTTATCAGAAACAAAGCTGCACTTTGCTGCTCGCAACTCAAGTTGAAGATATTCAAATAAGTCCAGCCGTGTACACTTCAACTTGAAGCAATTAAGATTGCAGATTAATTTTAAGCGTTTTCCGAAAAACTCCGCTCCGTCCACGCTGCGTAGTCACGTGGAGTTTCAATCAACAAACCGCCAACCCCGACCGAACCGAAACCGAACACGGGGCCGGGCAAAAGCAAATAAAAACTTCCAAACAGTCGGCTCCGTGTGCTGCTACGTCGGACGAGGACGTGGACATTGCGGACGGAGTGTCCCGAGCGAACGGCGCTGGAAAACGTTGAGTGGTGGTCGCGAACGTTTGATATATGATGGTTACTGGGTCGGTCTCCCATTCCTTTGAGCCACGAACTCCAGCACTCCAGCAAAGCGCGCTCTTGTTTTGACGTTGATGGTAGTAAACGCTTTTAAAGGTTATGTAACGCCGTTTGCTGTGTGTGTGTGAAGCTCCAAAGTTCTTTGACGCGTTTCTTCCATGGCCGTTCCGTGGTGGTGCGTTTGAATAACAAAGTGAGATTTTTACGAGATTTTCAAACGAAACGAATGCCCCCGCCTTCACTAGTGCGGACGAGTGCGCCTCTTGACGAGTGTGTACGCCGAAGTACGACAACAACTTTCCAACCCCGCGGAAGCGAACACATGACAGATTGCTTTCCGGTGCCGGGGTTTGGAGAAATGGTGCGATTTTTCGCCTGTCCTATCTGCCGTCGACGATAAGACGGTTCCGGCAGCAGCAGAAGAAAGCGACCGTAAAGCAACCACTTTTCCACACGCCTCGCCAACACGCCTGTTGTTGCTACCCTTGCTGCGTTGGCAGCGTGTGCAGTGCAAGCGCCACGTTGTATCAAATAACAAAAGTTTTGAATGTTATTAAAACATCGTCCTCGACGTCGTCGTTGCTGGCTGGCGTGGAGACGCTTGTGCGCTCGGCTCGGCGTGCACAGTGCAACATCCTCATTTGCGCAAACCGGGCGGGAACCGTCCGTCCGCCAAGGGTGTCGCTTGCTTCCTGTCGCCAGTAATATTTTATATAACCCACAGCCTCGAGAGAGATTGCGCCCGGTGCACGGGAAAGGATAATGAGGGCAAAGCGGTGGGTAATGCGGCGCTGGATGGATATACCGCTTTCGCAGGAG
>KZ072427.1:230713-241974 GCA_002091845.1 Anopheles cracens
GGTCCAGAGATTTGGAGAGTCCACACATTCGGAGACATATTTCACGCCGGTTCCAAACCGCAACCACAACGCGCACGGGATGTTTTTTCTCTCTGTATCAGACCTTCAGGAAGGAGGTCACAATGGACGCAACGGTCACACCACGCGTCCGTGGCGGGTGGTTTGATTAATGAGGTTATGCTTGCGCGATACGGCGCACGGAGACGGATGCGAAAAAGCAGAGCATGCGGCTGAGTCCTTCGGGGGTTTTTTTCGCAAAATCATTCAACCATACACTACTGGAGACGCTTGTGGACCGTTTGTGGCCACGTGCCGCCCCAGCCGCTCGTTTTTGGCAGCGGTCTTTAGTGGGGATGACAAAAGTGTTGTACTTATGAAATTGAGGTTACGATAAGATACATCGCGAGATACATTCTAAGGATTAATTTACGGGAAGCGTTTTTTTTCGGTGTAATGGATCTGCTTGATGGAATGCTGCCTAGCCGGAACATTACATTTATTTTTACAGTATCCTTTAAAGTAATCCTGTTGCAGTGGATTTCATAGTTTTTGATGCGAATTTCCATAATTAGAGACTGGCGTCAACAGTTTTTAAACATTGCAATTATCAACCTCCTTAGGTTATCAGAAACAAAGCTGCACTTTGCTGCTCGCAACTCAAGTTGAAGATATTCAAATAAGTCCGGCCGTGTACACTTCAACTTGAAGCAATTAAGATTGCAGATTAATTTTAAGCGTTTTCCGAAAAACTCCGCTCCGTCCACGCTGCGTAGTCACGTGGAGTTTCAATCAACAAACCGCCAACCCCGACCGAACCGAAACCGAACACGGGGCCGGGCAAAAGCAAATAAAAACTTCCAAACAGTCGGCTCCGTGTGCTGCTACGTCGGACGAGGACGTGGACATTGCGGACGGAGTGTCCCGAGCGAACGGCGCTGGAAAACGTTGAGTGGTGGTCGCGAACGTTTGATATATGATGGTTACTGGGTCGGTCTCCCATTCCTTTGAGCCACGAACTCCAGCACTCCAGCAAAGCGCGCTCTTGTTTTGACGTTGATGGTAGTAAACGCTTTTAAAGGTTATGTAACGCCGTTTGCTGTGTGTGTGTGAAGCTCCAAAGTTCTTTGACGCGTTTCTTCCATGGCCGTTCCGTGGTGGTGCGTTTGAATAACAAAGTGAGAATTTTACGAGATTTTCAAACGAAACGAATGCCCCCGCCTTCACTTGTGCGGACGAGTGCGCCTCTTGACGAGTGTGTACGCCGAAGTACGACAACAACTTTCCAACCCCGCGGAAGCGAACACATGACAGATTGCTTTCCGGTGCCGGGGTTTGGAGAAATGGTGCGATTTTTCGCCTGTCCTATCTGCCGTCGACGATAAGACGACGACGACGACTTGGAGCGCGCCGTCAAGATGAAAAGGTGCCACGGTTCCTTCACCCTGTCAGTCAGCGTTCGCCGCTCGTCCGTCGCCCGCTAATGGATTTCAATCTCTCGAGGTTCCGTCCAGAAAAGTCATTAGACGTTCTCTAATGTTATTACCTCCCGGAGAAACACACGCGGAAAGATTATCGCGGCGCCGATCGATGATACGCCGTTTAGGAGGTGATAGTTGTTTTCGGGCTACAGCTTAATTAGACATTAGTGTCTCGCCCGGTTTGGGACGCCAAGGCGCGTAAAACACTCCGCTTGTTTTATATCTTGTTTACGTTCGTGGTTCCTGGCGAGTAGCAGCTCACTAACTGTCTTGTTTTCTACTCTTTTCGTTACAGGTAAGCACCACTTAAGCACCGGCACGATTGGGGAGCCATATTGCACCAGACTTTACAGTCATCGAGGTACTCGCACAACGGTTACGCTTGGGGACGCTCCAAACATAAACTAACCTCCATGCACGGGGTGTGAGACCCATCCGTCAAACATTTTGATTGCATCTGTCAACCGAACGCCCTAGGGCCGACCGTCCGAAAGTGCCCTGCCTGTCTCGCATCGCTCCAGCCGCCATTAGCGTTTAACGGTTTGAGCGTTTGGCCGGTGTCGGTGTGTCACTGGTGCCGGTCGCGGCCACAGTTAATTCAATAAAGAGCCATTTCGGTCAGCGCGACTAGCTCACCGCTGGGACGCTGGATGTGTGTTTGTGCGGGAATGCACACGTACTCGGGGACATGATTCGATAATGTGGTACAAATTCGATTACGCTTTGTGTATTTGCGCTCACTCGCTGCGAACGAGCCGAGTTCCCGAGCCGCAATCGAGCGCCGTATGCAGCGTCCAAAAAACGACCTGTACCAACGACGACGCCATTGTTAGGCAATTTGGACGCTGGCGGTTTTCGGTTCGAGGTCGATGAGCAGTGTGTTCCTTAAAGTTGAACACCTCAACTTGATGTGTAGGAAACTGCAACTGATTCCAAACTTAAAGACACATTCCTAAGGTTTCCAAGAGCAGCAAGAGGTCATGTTGCACAACTTGTTAACAACCCTCGTGGAAGGGTTCGTCTGCAATGGAGAAGGTAGCCTAACTAAGCTCCTAGAACAAGAAGCAACTGCATAAGTTGTAAGTCAAAGGCATCACCAGCAGGGAACAGTATCGATCCTCACATACATTGACGGTTCCGTCTGTCCACTCTCTCGGTAGTTGCTTTTGTTGTGGTTTTGCCGCTTTCGGTGTCGGCATCACACCAAACTAGCACCCATTAACGCGTCCAAAGTATTTCGCACTTCGTTGCTCGGCACCCTTCTTAGTGCTAGCAAGAAAGCAAGAAAAAGGTGCAAATTATTCGCACGTTCTCATGCAAATCCCCGGTCACGTCGCACAGGTGGATCTTCACACGGATATTGGAGGAGGTAGACATCAGAGGAGGGCGAAATATTCGCTGTCTCGTCAGCCAACCGAACGGTAATGCTTAACGGTCAGTGGGCATATTAAATTTTACTACTTTTCCCACCCAGCCCCACTCTTGAGGCATGGGCTGCTTCCGCGACAACCCACACAACGTTCGGCAAAAGCGGCTTTTCCCAAACTCCTCCGGAATGGAGACGTTGCTCCGTTTGTTCCGATAAGATTCTCGAACGCCGGAGCGGGACCCTACTCCCGGGGTTAAGTACTGCCGGAATTCCCGCCTGTTCAGGGCCGTCGGACGTTCGCCCATCCGTAACGAGCGTCATCGGATCAGTGGGCCGGGGACGCCTCTGGACCGGGCAGGCACGCATGACGCCCGGCACGCTATCCGTTACCCCTAAACGCGATCAGATGGCTAATGCGCCGGCGTTTTGCCGATCAAATGGACCCGGATTTTCATCATCTCGTTCCGGGAAAAAAGGATCCACCCTGCCCAACTACCGGAAGGCCCGACCGGGGCTCGTTCCAACCGGGTTACCCGATTTCATATCTGATTTATTTCCAAACATCCTTGAAGCCGCTCCGGATTTTATGTTTTATCCTCCATCCCAAAAACGCGCACACGTGGGTCCTTTTCTAGTTTGGGTGGGAGAGTGGCCCCAAAAGCTCCATCATTATTTTCTCCCCCCCCGGCTCGTCAAAGTCGGTCCCAAAGAGGGGCCCCAACTCGGCACATGAATGGTGAAAGGGAATATTTCTTAATTACGTCCCCTCCCGGTTCCCGATAAAAGCAAACGACGCAATCCAAGGCAACGTAGAGTGGAGCAAGTATTAGAAAGCATCACTCACTGGCCCGGTTCCTTTCGGTTTCGTACCCATTTGTACGTAATTCTTCCCGCCTTATCGGCTGGCTTCCTTGCCACCCTCAATTGGCACCGCCGTTATCAGCATCGACCAGATGGGAAAGGTCAGCACACAGACGTGAGCGTGTTCCCGGTAGCAACGCGCGCGGCAAAAAAGATGTCCTCACATGCCCATCACCCATCCGCATCCACTGGAGCCGAGCCAAAGCCCGGTATTACTATGGCAATATCGTCCCTTAACATTGCGCGGCGAGGAAGACCGTACGTGAAATGGCATCCCCACAACCGAAACCCCGGGACCGGGATTTCGTTCACGTGCACGTGGACGCAAAAGTTTCGGCTCGACAAACCGCCGGCTCCCATAATCCCGCACGATTTTTCCAACGGGCGAGTCAACCGGCCAAATGGAAGCAATTGAGAATGATAAGAATTCATTCGCTTCCATTCATGGTTAACTGACCCTAAGAAGTCCTTCGAAATTTGGGGACTTCGGCCCTCCGTCCGCATCTCGTCCACGTGCTCTCGGTCTCTCCGAAGTTTTCGGACGTTAGCTTGACCAAATGGGCCGGCAGAAGCCTTTCTTAATATAGAAGGCGCAAGAATAGAAGAAAGAGCCCGCATTGAGCCCTTGGGATGGGTTGGGTGTTGGGTTAGATAAATGCCCGACTTCTTCTGGGCTAAATATGCTCCGGCCGGGATCCCTTCGCCCGGTGGATGCGATGGTAAGATAGGATTACCTTCCCCAGACGTACAATACCTTGCGCACACGAAGGATGTAACGAAATCTTGATCTTGCCCGTTAATGGAACGTTGTCGGCAACTTTTTAAGGTTCCATTTACTTCTGGTCATCTTCATGTGACCTTCGTGAGATAGGGGGAGATTAGTGGGCAGTGAGGAGGACTCTTTTTTCCGGCGCTAAACGTGTGCCAGGATTGGAACGAAAAAACAACAACGCAGATAGTTGCTCTAACCAGCTCACCACCTCACACGCTTGATGGGACACGAGTAATCGGGCCCTTATCTCCCGACCACTCCAGGGGCAGCAATAGATGGAATTGAATTCCTCGAAACACGAACGCACCAAAGCAGCGCATGAACCAACTGCTTTGCATATTGAATCTCGGGTCGGGTGTTTCATTCATGTCGGACATTAAAGCGTGCCGAAACTTTCACGTCCCCCGTGTGCGTTCATGTAGAACATTCGCCATTTAGGTAATTATTTAGCTGGTCAGTCCGGGGGAGGGCCGACGTCCATGTTGGCCGGTGTGTCGCAGGCACTAATTCACACCAGAGTGTCGTTGGTTTTGTGTGTGCCTTTTTTCGTTGTTGTCTTTCGTTCGTGTCGAGGCAATGGGAAATGGGAATATAAAATGCGTTGTCTTACAGCGTTCGTTAATTACCGATGTGACCCGCCCGGCTCGCCCAGCTGTGCGCCGCGCGCCCAATATATCTATCCCGATGACCTTCGGCCGTTGTTGTTCGGCCCCAGCTGGTGGGTGATTATGCCATGGCCCGCTAGCGCGCGTCTTATCAGAGAGAGCGCGCGCGGACTCGCACTTCACTTCCGCTCATTAATGGTGCTTGCGCCGGACCGCCTCAGCCTTCTTCCGTTTTAATTAATAATCACATTATGTGGAATGTGTCGCACGACTGGTGGTCTTGCCTCGCTAGCCGGGATATAGGGGATGGATTTCGGTGAAAAATATGTGTTTAAATTTTATGTATTTTTCTCCCCCAGTGTTGAAGTTAAGGATGCCCTAGTTTCGTTTCCCAGACGTTAATCGTTTCTCCCCCGGGACGTCCGGGGCCCACTAATTGAATGTCCCTCTTTGATGTGGATGTTTGCCCGAGGAGGGGCCCTCCAAGAACTCAATTTGCAGCACGACAACACAGTTTGTGCACCTTTTAAGGCAGCATGAGAAGAACACAAACACACAGAACCAAAATTCAACTAATTTAGCCCCGAAATCTGCTCACAGATTTCAGACGCAACATTTCAACAGAAATCGCTGTCTGGAAATGAGACAGTCTGCACACACAGCAAAGAATGAAAAAGAAAATAGAACCTCCGTCCGCATCTCGTCCACGTGCTCTCGGTCTCTCCGAAGTTTTCGGACGTTAGCTTGACCAAATGGGCCGGCAGAAGCCTTTCTTAATATAGAAGGCGCAAGAATAGAAGAAAGAGCCCGCATTGAGCCCTTGGGATGGGTTGGGTGTTGGGTTAGATAAATGCCCGACTTCTTCTGGGCTAAATATGCTCCGGCCGGGATCCCTTCGCCCGGTGGATGCGATGGTAAGATAGGATTACCTTCCCCAGACGTACAATACCTTGCGCACACGAAGGATGTAACGAAATCTTGATCTTGCCCGTTAATGGAACGTTGTCGGCAACTTTTTAAGGTTCCATTTACTTCTGGTCATCTTCATGTGACCTTCGTGAGATAGGGGGAGATTAGTGGGCAGTGAGGAGGACTCTTTTTTCCGGCGCTAAACGTGTGCCAGGATTGGAACGAAAAAACAACAACGCAGATAGTTGCTCTAACCAGCTCACCACCTCACACGCTTGATGGGACACGAGTAATCGGGCCCTTATCTCCCGACCACTCCAGGGGCAGCAATAGATGGAATTGAATTCCTCGAAACACGAACGCACCAAAGCAGCGCATGAACCAACTGCTTTGCATATTGAATCTCGGGTCGGGTGTTTCATTCATGTCGGACATTAAAGCGTGCCGAAACTTTCACGTCCCCCGTGTGCGTTCATGTAGAACATTCGCCATTTAGGTAATTATTTAGCTGGTCAGTCCGGGGGAGGGCCGACGTCCATGTTGGCCGGTGTGTCGCAGGCACTAATTCACACCAGAGTGTCGTTGGTTTTGTGTGTGCCTTTTTTCGTTGTTGTCTTTCGTTCGTGTCGAGGCAATGGGAAATGGGAATATAAAATGCGTTGTCTTACAGCGTTCGTTAATTACCGATGTGACCCGCCCGGCTCGCCCAGCTGTGCGCCGCGCGCCCAATATATCTATCCCGATGACCTTCGGCCGTTGTTGTTCGGCCCCAGCTGGTGGGTGATTATGCCATGGCCCGCTAGCGCGCGTCTTATCAGAGAGAGCGCGCGCGGACTCGCACTTCACTTCCGCTCATTAATGGTGCTTGCGCCGGACCGCCTCAGCCTTCTTCCGTTTTAATTAATAATCACATTATGTGGAATGTGTCGCACGACTGGTGGTCTTGCCTCGCTAGCCGGGATATAGGGGATGGGTTTCGGTGAAAAATATGTGTTTAAATTTTATGTATTTTTCTCCCCCAGTGTTGAAGTTAAGGATGCCCTAGTTTCGTTTCCCAGACGTTAATCGTTTCTACCCCCGGGACGTCCGGGGCCCACTAATTGAATGTCCCTCTTTGATGTGGATGTTTGCCCGAGGAGGGGCCCTCCAAGAACTCAATTTGCAGCACGACAACACAGTTTGTGCACCTTTTAAGGCAGCATGAGAAGAACACAAACACACAGAACCAAAATTCAACTAATTTAGCCCCGAAATCTGCTCACAGATTTCAGACGCAACATTTCAACAGAAATCGCTGTCTGGAAATGAGACAGTCTGCACACACAGCAAAGAATGAAAAAGAAAATAGAATATTCCCACCTCGAGCTGTCCCGCGAAACAACCCACGCGGCCCAAAAGAATATGGCTGCTAACGAGAACGAGATCCCGGTGGGACAGCGCGAACCTTTAAAATTCCCGGCTGCGTCGTCGCAGCCCGCCACAGATGAATGTGTCGCAATCATGACTGCTGTTTCCGGTTCCGGGGAGGGTGGTTTTTGGGTGTTATTTTCTGTCTCCGCTTTCGGCCGTCACTTGCTTCATTCGCTTGATTGTCCAGCGTCTTGCTAGACACGGTTGGTGCGCTGATGATGATGATGAAGGTGTACTACAAAAGCTCCATCATTATTTTCTCCCCCCCCGGCTCGTCAAAGTCGGTCCCAAAGAGGGGCCCCAACTCGGCACATGAATGGTGAAAGGGAATATTTCTTAATTACGTCCCCTCCCGGTTCCCGATAAAAGCAAACGACGCAATCCAAGGCAACGTAGAGTGGAGCAAGTATTAGAAAGCATCACTCACTGGCCCGGTTCCTTTCGGTTTCGTACCCATTTGTACGTAATTCTTCCCGCCTTATCGGCTGGCTTCCTTGCCACCCTCAATTGGCACCGCCGTTATCAGCATCGACCAGATGGGAAAGGTCAGCACACAGACGTGAGCGTGTTCCCGGTAGCAACGCGCGCGGCAAAAAAGATGTCCTCACATGCCCATCACCCATCCGCATCCACTGGAGCCGAGCCAAAGCCCGGTATTACTATGGCAATATCGTCCCTTAACATTGCGCGGCGAGGAAGACCGTACGTGAAATGGCATCCCCACAACCGAAACCCCGGGACCGGGATTTCGTTCACGTGCACGTGGACGCAAAAGTTTCGGCTCGACAAACCGCCGGCTCCCATAATCCCGCACGATTTTTCCAACGGGCGAGTCAACCGGCCAAATGGAAGCAAATGAGAATGATAAGAATTCATTCGCTTCCATTCATGGTTAACTGACCCTAAGAAGTCCTTCGAAATTTGGGGACTTCGGCCCTCCGTCCGCATCTCGTCCACGTGCTCTCGGTCTCTCCGAAGTTTTCGGACGTTAGCTTGACCAAATGGGCCGGCAGAAGCGATAAGAATTCATTCGCTTCCATTCATGGTTAACTGACCCTAAGAAGTCCTTCGAAATTTGGGGACTTCGGTCCTCCGTCCGCATCTCGTCCACGTGCTCTCGGTCTCTCCGAAGTTTTCGGACGTTAGCTTGACCAAATGGGCCGGCAGAAGCCTTTCTTAATATAGAAGGCGCAAGAATAGAAGAAAGAGCCCGCATTGAGCCCTTGGGATGGGTTGGGTGTTGGGTTAGATAAATGCCCGACTTCTTCTGGGCTAAATATGCTCCGGCCGGGATCCCTTCGCCCGGTGGATGCGATGGTAAGATAGGATTACCTTCCCCAGACGTACAATACCTTGCGCACACGAAGGATGTAACGAAATCTTGATCTTGCCCGTTAATGGAACGTTGTCGGCAACTTTTTAAGGTTCCATTTACTTCTGGTCATCTTCATGTGACCTTCGTGAGATAGGGGGAGATTAGTGGGCAGTGAGGAGGACTCTTTTTTCCGGCGCTAAACGTGTGCCAGGATTGGAACGAAAAAACAACAACGCAGATAGTTGCTCTAACCAGCTCACCACCTCACACGCTTGATGGGACACGAGTAATCGGGCCCTTATCTCCCGACCACTCCAGGGGCAGCAATAGATGGAATTGAATTCCTCGAAACACGAACGCACCAAAGCAGCGCATGAACCAACTGCTTTGCATATTGAATCTCGGGTCGGGTGTTTCATTCATGTCGGACATTAAAGCGTGCCGAAACTTTCACGTCCCCCGTGTGCGTTCATGTAGAACATTCGCCATTTAGGTAATTATTTAGCTGGTCAGTCCGGGGGAGGGCCGACGTCCATGTTGGCCGGTGTGTCGCAGGCACTAATTCACACCAGAGTGTCGTTGGTTTTGTGTGTGCCTTTTTTCGTTGTTGTCTTTCGTTCGTGTCGAGGCAATGGGAAATGGGAATATAAAATGCGTTGTCTTACAGCGTTCGTTAATTACCGATGTGACCCGCCCGGCTCGCCCAGCTGTGCGCCGCGCGCCCAATATATCTATCCCGATGACCTTCGGCCGTTGTTGTTCGGCCCCAGCTGGTGGGTGATTATGCCATGGCCCGCTAGCGCGCGTCTTATCAGAGAGAGCGCGCGCGGACTCGCACTTCACTTCCGCTCATTAATGGTGCTTGCGCCGGACCGCCTCAGCCTTCTTCCGTTTTAATTAATAATCACATTATGTGGAATGTGTCGCACGACTGGTGGTCTTGCCTCGCTAGCCGGGATATAGGGGATGGGTTTCGGTGAAAAATATGTGTTTAAATTTTATGTATTTTTCTCCCCCAGTGTTGAAGTTAAGGATGCCCTAGTTTCGTTTCCCAGACGTTAATCGTTTCTCCCCCGGGACGTCCGGGGCCCACTAATTGAATGTCCCTCTTTGATGTGGATGTTTGCCCGAGGAGGGGCCCTCCAAGAACTCAATTTGCAGCACGACAACACAGTTTGTGCACCTTTTAAGGCAGCATGAGAAGAACACAAACACACAGAACCAAAATTCAACTAATTTAGCCCCGAAATCTGCTCACAGATTTCAGACGCAACATTTCAACAGAAATCGCTGTCTGGAAATGAGACAGTCTGCACACACAGCAAAGAATGAAAAAGAAAATAGAATATTCCCACCTCGAGCTGTCCCGCGAAACAACCCACGCGGCCCAAAAGAATATGGCTGCTAACGAGAACGAGATCCCGGTGGGACAGCGCGAACCTTTAAAATTCCCGGCTGCGTCGTCGCAGCCCGCCACAGATGAATGTGTCGCAATCATGACTGCTGTTTCCGGTTCCGGGGAGGGTGGTTTTTGGGTGTTATTTTCTGTCTCCGCTTTCGGCCGTCACTTGCTTCATTCGCTTGATTGTCCAGCGTCTTGCTAGACACGGTTGGTGCGCTGATGATGATGATGAAGGTGTACTATCTTGTCCGCCGTGGGGGAAACGCTCTGGACGCAGCTCGTCTGCCGCTGGTTTGCTACACGTGCAAGCGCCCGATGAATTATGGACTCACTCAGCACAGGGTGGCGAAACACACACATACATTCCAACGGTCCTTAACCCGAACGGGTGGTACTCGCCAGCAGTAGTAGTGGTAGTTGTGGCATCCCCAACATCATCACCATTAGTCATTTGTCGCTGTCGTCATTTTTGGGATTCGATTGCAAAGTGCGCAAAACCCGCGCACAAGAGTTATGATTTGTCGCCCGTTCTGTCAGAGCGTGTTCCGCGTCCAGCAGCGACACGCCGGCAGAGCGAATGTGTCACACACTGCAATGGAAATAATTTTTCAATTAAATTACATGTGTGTGTGCGGTGGCCGCGTTCTTCCGGCAAGCGGGTCGGGTTGCCAGCCTTCGGTTGTCACTTGTCACTGGAGGCCAAGGTTTATTTATGGGCGCACTCGGAAAAACACGCGTTTTCGAGTGTGTCGAAATGTCCCGGCCGTCCCAAGTGCGCGAGTTAATATTAATTATAAGCTAATTCGGTGCCGGCTGATAAATTGAGGCTGTCGCGCGAAGTGTTATTGCAAAAGCGCCCGAGCAACCGCCCGACAAACGACGACACCCCGACGAACGGACGGGCTCGGTTTGACTGACGCGAATTGATTACCATTTATGAGACGGTTTCTTTATCCCCGGGAATTTGTTATACATTCAATCAGGCGAGTTGCCGTTCGTGCGAGACGCTGCGCGAGTCTAGTAAAGGCAGAAGCGCGGCAGAAGGCGGAACAAAGTCACTTATCTTGTCCGCTGGATGCAACCACCGTGCACTAGTAGACGTCAAGGGGGACGTCTACTACCCGGGAGCAGGGGTGCATG
>KZ072430.1:11032-28209 GCA_002091845.1 Anopheles cracens
GCACAGTTCAAGTTCAATGTTCCACGGCGCGGTTAAACACGGTTGTTCGGAGGTGTGCAATCTCGTGCAAGTACACAGCTGATACTGAGAGCCGCAAGAAGAAGATGATGATGATGAAGATGGCGGGCTGCTGCATCATACGTTCCCATCACATGCTTGCTTCTCATAGTAAGCGCAGGGTGGGGGTGATCTCGGGTAATGAGTAACGCGATCTTGGCGATCACCAAATCCAGTGCGATCAGTCGCCGGTGTGAAGCGTTCGTGTTCGGTGCTGTTAGCTGGCACGGTGCGGCGGAAGTCGTGGATACTATCGGTCGTTTTTTCCGAACAAAAGTGTCCCGAAGTGGCGCAAAAGTGTCGCTAGAAGTGTACCCAACCGGATCTGACCGTGCTACTTGTTGCTGTTGCAAGTTCGTGTCCAACCAGCACCCAACGCATGTCGCCCGAAAGCGCGGTGCTCCAGTTCGTTCAGACAGCCGGCCGGGTAAACAAAGCTTGGGAAATCCCACCCGGTGGAAGTCAAAAGCTTTTGAACCCGCGTATAATTGGTGGGTTCTTTTGGCAAAAGAGAAAAAAAATCAGCGTATTTAAAACACAAAAACAAACGCGTTTCTGATTAAACGTATGGTTTAATTATATGCATATTGTTCGCTGTTTGCTGTGTGCGTTTCAAGCCTCCGCCAAGTGTGCGAAAAAGGGGTCTATCTGTTATCAGATACGCTTAGGGTTCATGAAGTATACCGAAGCATACAGAAGCAATAAAAAACAAAAATGGAAATTAGGAGAAAATCGTCACATGATGTTTTATGGTAAACTTAACTAATGATGACATTTTAAAGATCAGATTAATTTTGATTTGGTTTCAAATATTTATTAATTTACTAAAATAATTTAAAAAAAACAAAAAAAAGCTTAAAAAATATGTAAAATAATTAAATTAATGAAATCGTCGTTAGTTTTGTTTCCCTTCCGCAGGCAGGGGAGCGAGATATGTTGTCTATTGCTTAGGGGCTCGGGTGAGGTGTGAGAGCGGATTCGCTGATGTTTTACGAATCCGGCGCATGAGATGGATATATTCTCTATATATCGATTATAAACTAATCCCCGTCAGTCAAAAACGACAGAAACAACCAAACAAAAACAAAACAAGTGTCCAATAAAGTGCGACGATGCACATCCACTGTCCCTGTCCCATTCTCTTCGATGTACAACTTGTGTATTGGTGTATTTTTTGTAGATAGTATGTGTAATTATGTGAATTTCAGCTCTAATGTTAATCTATTAGAAGATTAACTAAAAATTATTCTACTATGGCCCTATATACAATCGCTGCCCTGTAGCGTTTTCGAAAGAAGTGCTTCAGCTACACACTCACAGGTGGCGCTAGTGTTCCTCTACCAAACAAACGCTATGCGGATTGCATACTTTCCTCGTGCATTTTTATCCTTTCTGTTCCAAACATTTGGAATAAACGGATTGCAGAAAGCAAATCCTGTTTATTGCGTAACATTACGTGCTCTTTCGAAGTGCTTTATCGGTGGTTTCGTTCTTCCTTTTCAACAAAGCATAGCATGGCTTTCTCCTACACTTGACTGAACGATGCTAGAAGCAGCCTCCCCACTCCAAGTGTAAATGCTTGAGAAAATTAGAATCATTTCCTTCCGCGGTCTGACGTCATGCGCCAGACGAAGCTGTGAATTTTGTGATTTCGCCCGAACCGTGGCTTAACCGGACCTGTTACGCATGGTGGTGGGCCTGCCAGGTTCTTTGGCACGTGTCCGTTCTAGAAAGGTGTTTGCCCCCGATTTTTCGATGCGCGTCTAGACAAACCGCGCCACAACCATGACGAGGCATCTTGGCCCGGGTGTCCGGTGTGTCGCGAAGCTTCTGTTGCGTTCCGTAACGATGATGTGGTTAAAAAATCATTAACAAACCAGCACCCAACGCATGTCGCCCGAAAGCGCGGTGCTCCAGTTCATTCAGACAACCGGACGGATAAACAAAGCTTGGGAAATCCCACCCGATGGAAGTCAAAAGCTTTTGAACCCGCGTATAATTGGTGGGTTCTTTTGGCAAAAGAGAAAAAAAAATCAGCGTATTTAAAACACAAAAACAAACGCGTTTCTGATTAAACGTATGGTTTAATTATATGCATATTGTTCGCCGATCAGTCGCCGGTGTGAAGCGTTCGTGTTCGGTGCTGTTAGCTGGCACGGTGCGGCGGAAGTCGTGGATACTATCGGTCATTTTTTTCGAACAAAAGTGTCCCGAAGTAGTCGCGCAGAAGTGTCGCTAGAAGTGTACCCAACCGGATCTAACCGTGCTACTTGTTGCTGTTGCAAGTTCGTGTCCTAAAACCACTACGACGCCAGGTAAGACACCTGTTCCGCATGCCGTAAGAGTAAACTTTTGACCTTCGTGGTTGATTAGGAAGCATGTGACGACCAACTGCTGGAATGAGTTTGACAAAAACGTTGCACCACTTAAGTGAGATATCAACTGAAACGGATCGGCCAACTAACGAAGGTGCTTTTCGATATGTGTGTGTGTGTAGAATCTGTGTGTTTTTTCTTCACGGTTAAACTCCGTTCCTTGAGGTACCGAGCATCGGGTCAGGGGTTGTGTTGATGGGAACTTTGATCTCGTTAATTATGGCCCGGGTCGGTAGCAATTTCGTGATCTATTTCGTCCATTTGTTATGAAAACCATTGTCCGTAGCGTTGGCGATGTGAAGGAGCTATTCCGGGAATTTTGGATTGGAATGCGCTCCGGTTGAATCGCCGTTTAAGGGGGAAAAAATGTTTTTAACAACATTACAGGGGATTTTCAAAATAATATTGCAAAGTTCGTATTGTCTTTGGTTACCTTAAGGCCTAGACGATTCAGCTATAATTTAGTACCGATCGGAATGAAATAAAAAACAAAATAGTTAAACTATTAAATGATCGTGTTTTTAACCTCAACTATACGTCCTGCTTGAACAGACATCTCTTTGAAATAACTATAAAAGGTTGCATACAGTATTTAAAACAGTGAGTAAATACATTTACCGAGAAACTCAGTAGACGTTGGCAAAATGAAGGGCTGCAATCGTATTCTAGTGGCGCCATCTTTTGACTAATAGCTCAACCAAAATGAATGTTTCTGTGTTTCTCCATAGTTTTACTAATCTATCATACTGTGTTTCCACTACTTTTTTTTTATATTGTCGAGATGAAACTGAACGTTTCATTAAAAAAAATAATTAAAATCGTTCCAGCCGTTTGCGCGCACTTTAAGATGTATTCTAAACCTTGAGTTTTTCTGCGCTCGTTAATGTATTTATAACACAGACAACAACAACAAAAACGCTCTTCTAGCTTACCGGTCTCGTGGTGGCAAGCCATGAGCTCATATGTGCAGTGGTGGTGATGGTCAAAAGTTCGTAGGTTACTCGGTAGCTAATAAAGTAGCTTGCATGCGACCAAACAAGTGACATGCGCTCAAAACCGACTGATTGAGTAATTTGCTAGGGTCAGAAGGTGTAATGAAAGTGAGAAGACCCTCCTTAGGCCGAAAGAACAATGTTTCAGTCGTAAAGCATCCTACGAGTGCGGAACAGTAGAACACTCCCTTGCGTGTACAATTTAAGAACAGCACGAGACGCGGCTGTGACGTTTGCGAACCCAGCTGCAAGACGAAACACGAAAAAACGTCCATGCAACGATTAGCAGCGCAACAAAAAACAACGGCGGTACAACGAAATTTGTCCAGACTTGCGCCAGACGGGCGGCATTCGCGGGTTCGTCGCTTCTCCCGGCACCGTCCGGCGGGAGCGCATTGATGTCATTTGATCACGCGTCTCCACGCGCGGCGCTGCTCGGGGTCGGCGTTTCGCGGTTTTGTTTCGGGCGACGCACACGGTTCCCATCGGTCCCGTTCCCCGCCTGGAAGCTGGGGTGCTAATTTGTGCAATGAAAAGGAAAGCCGAAGCAAAAGTGTGAGTGGAAGATGGAAAATTATCGTTTTTGCAGATGAGCGATGGGTGGGTGCGAGTGAAAGGTCCAGTGCGCTTGCATCCTACTTTATTTGAATGGTTAATTGCAGATAAAAAATGATACAGTAACAAAACTCATCGAATGCGTTGAATTGCAAACCCCATTGCGTAGCTTAAACTCTTTCCTAATAACTCAATCGCCTTAAGCTGAGCTCGGTTTGTTTGATGTGGAGGGAAAGTGAAAGGGTTGCCGTTTAATTGCTAGCCTAATTAGTCTTAGATGGCTTAGAAGTCTTAGATGGATTTCTTAGCATACCATGCAAAATACACAACGCGGTTGGCCTTTAACCCTGCCGATGCAACAGCCTGCTTTGTTTTAGATCGATCTAGCATGTGAATGTGACAAAAGAATAGTTGAAGGTTGCAGAATGCAATAGCTGAGGTGAATGCGGCAATCTGTTACAAAACTATGATGAAAAATCGTTCATAACCATATCCAATGAGCATATCATTTTCTAGTCGCATATCTGAAGAGTAAATAATACTATTACTTAAATAGAAACTCTTGTTCAATTTGGAACGAACTTTTCGAAGCCAATTTCCGAAGACGTGTTATGATATTATTGTGGTAATCTTAAGTCTTGTAAACCGTAAGATGATAGACATGGTCGTGTAGTTTGTTACGCCCAAGAAGAAAAAGAAGAAGAAGGAGAAATCTGGAAAATAAGTTTGCAGAAACCAAATGAAGTCATCAACCGTGTTCTCAAATTGTAGTAAATAAATTTCAAGAGCCAAGAACTCCTCTATAAGAGAATAATCTCTGTAAGAATAAACCTCCGCTTAGAAGATTTTTTTAAAGGAGGAAACTGTTTCTAAACGTAAAAAAAACGTTTACAAGGAAAACACTTTTTCCCACACACCGAAGCTACTTTAAAAGGGAAATTATATTAACCTTCCTTTAACAGAACTTGGGGCATAGCTTGGGCAAAACAAATTGGGGCATATGATATATGGCTACTTCTGCTTTCTTTTACCCACTTCGTTATTTAAGAATAACAATAACAGTTCGACAAATAATATAAAAGAGAATAACAAGTAATCTCTCAGAAATCTTCAGGCGACTGGCAGACATAAATACAATCACTCCAAACCCTGATCTGCTTGCTTCAAACCAAATATGGACCTAATAATAGACATGCAGCACACTTCAATGCTGGTGGTAAGATGATTTTTCAGCTGTAAAAGAGATTTGTTAAGGTTCTGAGCTTTTTTAAATCTCCTGATAGCTTATAGCTCTATGCCAGCTAGCACCTGCGATTGGGAATCCCTCCCCATATCCACATCCAACGCTCGCTCCCCAGAAACCCGGCTGTGGTTCCTACGGACAAAATCCATGCGCGTTCGTTCCATCACCACCCGGGATGACGCCGAGATGTGCCTCGCCCGGATCGACGTTTTGTGAAACCAACCCCGACTATCCTGCGTGAGGAGAAACCTTTCCAGCTTGTCTGTTACATTTAGCGTCGAGATTGAAACGCTTTCTTGTTTTTTTGAAAACGCTCAGATACCTCATCAAACACCTGGTGGAGTCACTGGGCTACCAGCGAATCATTGCCAACGAGGAGATGGTCGACTTCGGGGCGAACAAACCGATGGAGGAGGAGGAACATCTGCACCACCACTACCACCACTTCTACGGTTCGTTCAGCCCGATGGTGGAACCGTCCCAGCCGGCGAACAGTAAGCCACCTCCACCCGGGCCAGCCTACAGCTACCTCACGCCCACGCAGCAAACGCTCGGCACGATGAACTACGAGCAGAAGCGTCCGGCGCCCGTCCCACAGCCGATCTACATACCGAAGCCACAGCACTCCTACCACTACAACTCGTACGTGAGGCCGCCGACGTACAACCGGCACGGACCACCGGCTCCCAGCCAGGGATACTTCTATCCCGCACCGGCCGGTGGGCCAGCGAGTCCTCCGCAGGGTGGTGCTTCCTCGGCGCCCGTCACCCAGTACAGCCCGGCGGACTGGTTGAAACGGTTCGCGCGCGATCTGTCCGACAAGCACAGCCGGGACGTTCGTTTGGCGGCCCTGCGACGAGTGGACGAGGCGATCGATCCATTCGACTCGGAACCGGCCCCGTTCCGGCTGGCGTCGATCGACGCCGTAATGAACGAAACCGTTTACGAGCGGGTGCTGGCGAAAAACTTTCGCCCGAAGCGTCAGTCTGGGCCGGGACGCGAAACGCTCTGCAGCGTGCGGGAGCGGTACATCACGCCCCAGACGGCACTGAACACGAAAGGTGGGTGAAGACTGAGTAAGTTTCGAGCGAGTGGGGCTTGTTTATGTTATTTTTTTTGTAGGAAGCTGGATGTTCGTGGTGAACCAGGAAAACTCGAGGCAGCTCGTCAGGACGGAAGTTTGTGCGTGAGAGGACGCGAAACGCTCTGCAGCGTGCGGGAGCGGTACATCACGCCCCAGACGGCACTGAACACGAAAGGTGGGTGAAGACTGGGTTAGTTTTGAGCGAGTGGGGCTTGTTTATGGTATTTTTTTTTTGTAGGAAGCTGGATGTTCGTGGTGAACCAGGAAAACTCGAGGCAGCTCGTCAGGACGGAAGTTTGTGCGTGAGTATTGTTGTCCTAAAGAATTCATTATTCTATCTTTATCATTTTCTTGGGATTGAATGTAATTTGAAGGCTAAGAAGACATTTTTTTCCAAATATCTTCGATTTGTTTCTAAAATCGAAATAGTTCGTTGAAGGTCATATGCGATCACACAAGTTGAAACCATTTGAATCCTGAAACCTCGAATGCGCTGACAAGTATGTTTAAACTGTTCAGTTCATAAGTAAACTCACCAAATCTCCCAATATTTGCGGTGTGAAGAACTTATAGCTTAATCGCATGATTTCGACCCGACGCGGGTTTATGTCTTCGCTGTATGGTGAAGTAAAAAAAATGAACCGAATAGAATATGGGAAAACACAAACTAAATTTGACGATGTTGAATAATGCCTAAAATAATAACAAATCGATCATTTAACCTAATGATCAAATACCAAAGGATAAACCAATAAAATTACCATACTCGAATTGAGTAGCGTCATCTGTTGGCGATTTTCTGAACCACCATGACGTACGCAGCCTAAACATCGATAAATGGCTGCGTTTGGCTGCGTTCTGCCATCAAGAGTTGGCTTTTTGCCGTGATAATGATTTTTTGTATGCACCAAACACGTACATGTTCGAGGTGTTGGTCCTGACCCCACCTAACAGTCGCTTCAATTGTCAATTGTCCTTCCGGCATCGCGTTCGCGGTGGAAATTTTCGGTACGCCTGGGGGAAAACCGTCCGTGAAGGGGTGAGCGTTAGGGCTGCGAACCGCTTCCAGTAGCCCTTCTTATCCGGGTTGCGTTCCGCAGAAGGAAACCCAACCGCCCGTCAGCCCGTTATCGTGGATTCCTGTGCGTCGGGCATGGGTCGGGCGTCCGAAAAATGCCACCGATCGGAAAACGGGGGTCGTGGGATTTTCCCCCTGTGCTCGGTGTCAATTGCGAGAGGGCGCGCGCGCCGTTTTCAGCGAGCACCCTAAAATGCCTTCCCAGCGCGCTTTTTTTGTCGGGCCGCACACACTTATTAACCTGTTGTTCTGTGGTGTTTTCTTCGATGCAACACGTGGTCCCGGTGGCGGTGCAAAACTAGGTCAACGGAGTGCTCCAACCTGTGCAGTTTTCCCGTCGGCTACAGTTCCCGGTGCGAGCAGCGGTACGTCCAGAAGCGGCTGCTGACGCTGGACCCGAGCGGACGGACGCTGTACGTCGACACCTACTGGTTTCCGAGTTGCTGCGTCTGTTCGCTGTACGCGGGAAACTGACCCCCGGACACATGATCGAACGCGTTGCGTTCGGCAGATGAGTGATCGATGCGATCGTGGCACACAATGGGGTGGAATGAGAGTGAGTGATTATTTGATAAATTAAATGCGAAAAAAATGACAGTAATCGATATGCAGAAATGATTGAGTTGAATTTGAAGATAACATCCGAAGGTTGGAAGGAGGGTTGCAGCACATTTTGTTTCATACTGTAATGGAAAGAAGATGAATATAACAAAGCATTAAACATATTGAAAGAGCAATAAAGGGGATTTCCGTTAATAAATCATTCCTACTGATTCAAGCTTACGTAAGTTATCGAACAGCTGGTTGAGGTATGGAATTTATAGAACATTGAGCGATGCCGGGATCGTGAGAAGCGAATAAAATTGCCAGTTAAATGACCCACCAATAGATGGCGCCACTCGCTTAAGGAGTGAAGTTATTCCAACGAAACAATTTGTTTTTTTTTTTATAGTTATGGTTGTTGTGCAATATGAATGCTAAAACAACTGTCGCCAAAATGACAAGTTTTATTATGTGAAACTGAAATGAATTGACAAAATGTATATTCAGTTTAACATAAAAAAACTATACGAAAGGAAAATTAGAATAGAAATATTAAACTCATCCAAAACACATCCATCCAAACATATTCAAATTTTGTACTTTATTTTTCTCACAGGATTCGTAGAACAAAAATTTGTTAGAACGGTTTTTCTCATTAAAAGTTGCTCTTGTTGGCGAAATTACGAAAAGTGTAATCGAAATTTTCCTATTTGAACTTGCCAAACACACATATTAATGAAACATACATAAAAAAGGAAAAAAAATGATACACTTTTTGTATGTTTTATACTTGTTTACTAAAAAGCTAAAAACAACTCATGTTTACTATTTTTTCATTTACCTGCGATAAATTTCCACTTTTCATGCTCATGTTCATTTATTTGTTCGTTTCGATTTTCCATTTTCGTTTTATGCAAATAGTCTTGTTTGTTACAGTTTTCTTTTCCTTACAATTTATGTTTTTTCTATTTTTATTTATCATGTTCACGACGGTGTACTTTTTCAACTTATCTGTCAATTCTCAATAAAGTACTTCCACTATCCTCTATCATTATTTATTCATTCTACAATAATTCGAGCAGCTGAATAAGTCGTTGGAAATTTGCACAAAATTTAAATCGTAATTCTTTTAATGCCTATCCAGCTCATCCAGCCGTTCTGTAGTTCGGTGCGTTTTGTTTTGTTCCGGTCCGCAGATCCGTCTTACCATCGTAGCAACAAAAGATATGAATAATTTCGATATAAAACTTCATCATCAGCGAAATGAGAAGAAAGTGAACGGTCGGAAGCGCGAGAACGGCGGGAAGAAGAAAAAAATAAATAAATCGAAACTACTACAATGGCCGGTACCATAATGCCGGGTACCATCCCGGGTCCGATCGATGTGTGTCCTGGTGTGGATGGGACGCCACAAGGACGAGCAGCAGCCCAAAAGACGGAGACGGATGGGCCCATCGCAAAGAATTATGCTACCAGTAGATCATATTATCTCTGATATCTGATATCAAATATATGCATAATTTCGTTTAATTTAAGCGTATAATCATGTTTGCATCAAATTTCCAAACAACTTTAGTTTAAATCGTGTTAAAAAAGAGAAAAATAAGTAAGAATTAGCTACAGTCTTTGAAAATGGTGAAAGGAGATATCGAATAACTCATCTATCTGAAGAAAAATTAAAGTTTTTCATCTTAATTTGTCAGAAGAAATGACTGCTTCATAATTGTTGTTTTCTATTAAACTTTTTTAGTCCGATTTTGTTCCGATCTTGATAAAATCTTGATCTTTTTTATTAAAAACCATCACCAGCTTTCGTTAAAAACTACTCAAAACTACCTAACAATCTTTAAAATTATTTAAAAAATAATTTTAAAACGTTTTTATTAACAAAAAACATATCATCAGTATATTTAACATTCGTAGAATAAAAAAAATAGTTATAGCTCAATACACGATCGTTATAATGTCTCGATTACTCAATTCGTTGGCTCTACAGCAATCGTACTCAAAGGAAAGCCCGCAAAACCACCTTCTGTTTCGTTCTCTCCTCAGTGCCGTCAGCGAATGCGCACACTTGAGTTCACGCAAGACTCGGTGCGCAACGCGTGCACACTTTTATGCAATCGTCCGGGGGGGGTCACCAACACTTTACCGTCTTCCTGCCGCGACGCTCGTGTTTGGAGAAGAAAATTTCCCAAAAATCCCAAATCCCGCCGCAGCGTACTCGAAATGTCGACGGCGACGATGACGATTTTGTGCTGTGAAGTTTAGCTGATGGTGGTGGTGATTGGGGTAAGTTGGTATGGAGGAAGCCACGAAGCCTGTCAAGCGTTTCTGTTGCGTGTACGCGGGTACGGGTTGCGCAAACTCGGTGCGTTGAACGCGCACATCGTCCGCGTGAGCATAGCAACATAAAACGAGCTCGAGTGTATGTGTGAGAGAGAAAGAGAGATCACGAGAGTGCGTTGAACGCGACGGCAGATCGGTGTTGTTTCCTGCGGGACCGCAAGGACTGCAGCAGGAGCAAGGAAGCAAGGAAGGAAGGCGCACATACACACACACTAACGCTCGAGACACGCTCGCGAAAGAAAGAGAAAGTAAGAGGGGGTAAAGGTTCTCTCAACTTATTTGGAAATCTCGAAAAGAAAACTTGAACTTGACTGTTTCATTATCTTTTTCATTTTCATTTCATTTTTTATTTCTTTTCCATTTCTACTCTCTGGCTTTCAAACTATTCAACACAACAAAGAAAGTGACAAATTTGTTTTTGCACCCGAAAATCTCTTGCATAAAAGATATCGAATGATATTTTTAATATCGTTGTACATAAAAAAGGAATATATTTTCGAATTTATTTATAAATTTTTCGTTAAAATTTTAATACGTTCTAACCGATCCCAACAATCCACTGCCGCTGAAAGGGAAACGCCAACACCTGAACGCGATCTGCATATGGCTTGCGGGTTGCGATCGCTTGGTACGAGCGGTGAAAGTGGATTCTAGTGAGGTAGACGATGTTTTCAAAGAGGGAAATATATTGTTATAATAATGTTAATAGTAATTTAACCGAATATCTTTCGAAGATGGTAGCATTAAATCTCAATTATTTCTTATTATCGTTTTGAGTTAAAGTGAATATTTTCGTGATTATTTCTTGACTATATTCTCACTTTCAAACCTCTTTCAGCTGACGTACGACTTTTTGCTGAACCTTGACTAGTTTTTTCTCTTTTTTCTACTCTTTTAAGAGTTTTGATAGACTTATTTGGCAGATTTATTTGTGTTGTTGATAGCATGATTCTTTTTGTGTCTCGATTCTTTTTCGACGATGACGATGATCCAGTCATTTTATATATTTTTTAAAACTGATTTTAACGCTTCAAGGATTTATTGACGCTTTTCAGGAGCTCTTTGGGAATTCACATTCTTTTTAGACTCTTTTAAGAGTTGACTCTGTTCAGCGATTCTTTTCTACCAGAGTTTCGAAATCATCATGAGACTTTGATCTATTTTCGACTCTTTTGTCTGCTTTTGCCTTTACCTTTGTTGTGGGGAGACTAGTTTTTGAATCATTCCATAAGTATAATATTTAACATAAGAGTGGCGAAACGGAGGAGACCAAGAATTATTCTAAAGAGAGAGAGAGCGAAAGAAAGAGAAAGTAAGAGGGGGTAAAGGTTCTCTCAACTTATTTGGAAATCTCGAAAAGAAAACTTGAACTTGACTGTTTCATTATCTTTTTCATTTTCATTTCATTTTTTATTTCTTTTCCATTTCTACTCTCTGGCTTTCAAACTATTCAACACAACAAAGAAAGTGACAAATTTGTTTTTGCACCCGAAAATCTCTTGCATAAAAGATATCGAATGATATTTTATGGGTATGGGGGTTTAAAAGTGGGGAAGAAAAAGTTCTCCATCGGGGTAACGACGTAGTTGTGTATTGCGAATGTTTGAGATGCATGGAAGAATTGGATTCAATTGAAAAACATAGAAGTAGTTTGGATATAATAACAGTTTGGTATGAGAAATTTGCTAAAAAGAACAATTTCTAATGTTTGATTCCAACGAATACTTTTTATATGACGAATATGTGAAGAAGTATGATGAAAATGGATGAAAAATTATTCCAATTATTCCAATATATTCTAAAGCTGAACTAACGCAACGGTTTTCTCTACACTAACAAGACTATTTTATTTAAGCAACGATTTACTATAGAATGGACATTCTAAAAGCCATGTCTTTTCTCACAAAGTTGTGCTATAGCGAAAGATTTATCATATTGTATTCAAAACACATACCTAAATGGCTTTCAATCGACACTTTCGTTCAAAGAGCCCTAAAAGTCAATCATTTGCAAGTCAAACACAAAGTATACGATGTTAAACTAGGTATTCGTTATATTTAAGTTTTGGACACACCAGTTTCGATTCTGTACAAAGTGTTATTTGCTTGAAAGCTTGATTTGATATCACCGAACATTAATAGTTTAAGTGAAGTTATTCTAAAACTGTCTAAGAGCTCTAGAAACACTAGCATTTCTCGGTTCTTCCAGCAATTATTTTAGGTATATCTGCGAATCCAAGTGGAAAGGACTAAAACTAAAATCTTCTAACATAATGTTAATTTTTTACATTTTTGTAAGATTTTTAACTTGCTGATTTCGAGATATACCGTGAAAAACACCACTTAATTTATTTTTGGATTTGGAACTAATGTTTTAAATAAATAAGAGTAGGCAGTGAAGCAATACGACGAGACCGTTCCTTACCAAATAAAAAAATGAGTTAGTGTTAAGAAAAAGTTGCCAAAACCATAATATTTAAGCGTATGAGTGGATGAATATGTAATACCATCGTGGGATCTAGAAAAATTTCAACACTTGCCAGGTCATTAAAACATTACAATGAGTAATGCAAGAAAAGTTTGCTCGAATCGCTTTCAAAACGTCCTTTTCAAGTTCGAATATTAATAAAGCGTTCTTTGCCAGCTATATTAAGCAGTTGCTCTATTTCTGCACCACTATGATTAACATTAAGATCTCGCAGATCGCATTATTCGCCCCCCTCCAAATGTTCTTTTCCAGCGATTTATCCGCGAGCATTTTATCATCTCACGCGCGTGCAAAGGGTTAGGAGCAAATCGCAATTGCGTTCCGATCTGCATGATTATCCCCCCCCCCCCGCGGACAGCAGGGTAAAAGAGCAGCTTAATGAATCATGAAACGCGATACACCCGGCGTAAGGTGACACGAACGCATGGAAATGGACATTTTTACCTCGGATTCGGAGTTCGAAGCAGAAGAACCCAACCAACGCACGCTTTCAAATCCACGCGGATAATCAAACCACACACAACACCACGGAGGCGAGGCATGATTCATCCTCGACTCATGGTCCGTGCTGGTGGTTGTGCACATGGCATGGCATGCAGCAGGCAGCAGTTGCCTGCCCATACAAGTCCTTATGCAAACACACCAACACCACTGCACGCGTGCGGGAAGTGTGAGCATGTTTTGATCCTTACCGGGAAGCACACCGGGAACGGGTGTGGAGGAAACCGGGGGCGCCAGTAACCGGATGCATTTCCATTGGCTGTGTGCGCGTGTGTGTGAGTCCGAACCGAGCGAAAGACCGGGACGAATCCTTTCGGATGTCGGTGTCAGCTGCTTGCCTGTACACCGTTCGGGAAAACCGACATCGGTTACGTACGGATACTCAAACACACACACACCTAGACTGTTCGACACATGCAGTGGTAGTGGTGGTGACGGTAGCGTCCAACCCCTCTCGAAAGGAAAACAAGTTTTCCGTTGCCTTGGCGACCGAGAGCGCGCGCGAGCACGGCTTTTTTCAGGGTGGCCGGGAAGTTTTTCTGTGTTTGCCTGTCCCTACCGTTTGCGCGGCTTGCGAGTGTGTAGGAACACGGCGAACACGACGCAAAAGACCGATACGACGAACGTGGCCTGATGGGTCGGAAAAACCTGGATGGTGGTCAAGAGACGTGCCGTGTGCTACTCGGAACCCTCGTTTGGTTCGTTCGGTTGTTGTCGTGTGGGTTTTCCACACGATTGCCGAACGGTTCGCCTCATGGTTTGTCCTGCAAATGAGTTAACCGTGCACCAGAAGAGAAAAATGCATCGGCGTCATGATTGGAGATTCGAAATAATTTGAAGAAATATTTTCTTTAAATTAAATTAATTTACTTAATATTAAGTAAGAATTGGATAAATAAGCATTTTTTGTGTTTATGATTTGCTTTCATTGGTTGATTGGTAAACTTACAAGATCTTCTTGCTTCAATATACTTATTTTTTCCAGTAAGTAAACAATCAAAATAGAATTTACGTGGAATACACAAAACGTCAAAAATTTTACACTAGAAGATGAAATTTATCATAGTCACAATATTCGTGACATTGGATTAGCAGAGATTGCACGAAATAGTGTCAACACTTGTCATTCGATTTCCAGATTAAGTACAATCAATTTAGTAATATGCAAACAAAAAGAATAAAGAAGGGCTCATATGTATGTAGAACTAAAAATATAAATAGAGGTATAATAAAAAAAGCTAGAAATAAGATAAAATAGGGAAAAACTAAAACACGAATAAAAGTAGAAGCACGACACATTAAAAGAGGTGGTGGAAGAGAAAATGCAAATATAAATAGAATTAGAAATAAAAGTATAAATAAAAATAGTATTAGAAAACTGAAAGTAGAAGTAGAAATAGAAGTAAAAACAGTAGTAGAGTGTTAACAACAACATCAATCAAACAACCACTTTAGAAAGCAGCTTATATTCTTCGGATAATGCTTGTAATAGGTATAGATTATAGGGTTTACATTTTCATTGTAAACATAGTCAGGTAAATTAGCCAAACAGTTAGATATAACGGAGTTATGTGTCAAATAACAAATCATAACTGAAGATTTCAAATGAATATTAGTATATTGGCGTGAGTAACGTTTCATGAAGTTTAATTTACAAATTTCCCATGTTTTTGTTCCATTATTTAAAAACTCATTCGGACATCAAATGAAGTGTAAACATACGAAACAGACCGGAACAAAAACTTATCGAGCCCTAAATTTCCACAAAACAGGAAAGATAAAATCACGTCCATCTTCGAAAAGGGAAAACGATACTATTGCGCACCAAAATTTATCGATTCCTCGCCAAAAAAGGATGCAATAAAATGTTCATGACATCGTTCGAGAGCAAGTGCAGGGTGTCGTAAAACGATACATTGTACAACATATCGCTCGGACGCAGATTATGATTGCACCAACCACCGTGGAACGAAAGCCGAGCGATGCGGAACGCAAACTATTCGCAAACTTTTAATTTCTCATCCCTACCGTTTGCGCGGCTTGCGAGTGTGTAGGAACACGGCGAACACGACGCAAAAGACCGATACGACGAACGTGGCCTGATGGGTCGGAAAAACCTGGATGGTGGTCAAGAGACGTGCCGTGTGCTACTCGGAACCCTCGTTTGGTTCGTTCGGTTGTTGTCGTGTGGGTTTTCCACACGATTGCCGAACGGTTCGCCTCATGGTTTGTCCTGCAAATGAGTTAACCGTGCACCAGAAGAGAAAAATGCATCGGCGTCATGATTGGAGATTCGAAATAATTTGAAGAAATATTTTCTTTAAATTAAATTAATTTACTTAATATTAAGTAAGAATTGGATAAATAAGCATTTTTTGTGTTTATGATTTGCTTTCATTGGTTGATTGGTAAACTTACAAGATCTTCTTGCTTCAATATACTTATTTTTTCCAGTAAGTAAACAATCAAAATAGAATTTACGTGGAATACACAAAACGTCAAAAATTTTACACTAGAAGATGAAATTTATCATAGTCACAATATTCGTGACATTGGATTAGCAGAGATTGCACGAAATAGTGTCAACACTTGTCATTCGATTTCCAGATTAAGTACAATCAATTTAGTAATATGCAAACAAAAAGAATAAAGAAGGGCTCATATGTATGTAGAACTAAAAATATAAATAGAGGTATAATAAAAAAAGCTAGAAATAAGATAAAATAGGGAAAAACTAAAACACGAATAAAAGTAGAAGCACGACACATTAAAAGAGGTGGTGGAAGAGAAAATGCAAATATAAATAGATTTAGAAATAAAAGTATAAATAAAAATAGTATTAGAAAACTGAAAGTAGAAGTAGAAATAGAAGTAAAAACAGTAGTAGAGTGTTAACAACAACATCAATCAAACAACCACTTTAGAAAGCAGCTTATATTCTTCGGATAATGCTTGTAATAGGTATAGATTATAGGGTTTACATTTTCATTGTAAACATAGTTAGGTAAATTAGCCAAACAGTTAGATATAACGGAGTTATGTGTCAAATAACAAATCATAACTGAAGATTTCAAATGAATATTAGTATATTGGCGTGAGTAACGTTTCATGAAGTTTAATTTACAAATTTCCCATGTTTTTGTTCCATTATTTAAAAACTCATTCGGACATCAAATGAAGTGTAAACATACGAAACAGACCGGAACAAAAACTTATCGAGCCCTAAATTTCCACAAAACAGGAAAGATAAAATCACGTCCATCTTCGAAAAGGGAAAACGATACTATTGCGCACCAAAATTTATCGATTCCTCGCCAAAAAAGGATGCAATAAAATGTTCATGACATCGTTCGAGAACAAGTGCAGGGTGTCGTAAAACGATACATTGTACAACATATCGCTCGGACGCAGATTATGATTGCACCAACCACCGTGGAACGAAAGCCGAGCGATGCGGAACGCAAACTATTCGCAAACTTTTAATTTCTCCATAAAAAAGGTGCTTCGAAGGCAAATGGAAGACAAAGGATCTCGTAAGTGAGGCTTTTTATGGTGCAAACAAAAAAATCGTCTGTCGCGTCCCAGCTAACCCAAGATGCGTCCCGTCTTAGGTTCGGGTCGCACCCGCGAAAACCGAATGCCGAATCCGTCCCAAAGCGACAAACGCGGTCATAAACGAAAAACTTGTGTGGATCTGGTTTTTTTGCAGTAATAAACGTAAAGATGCGCCGAAATTCGTCGACTAAAGTTGCGAGTGTCGGCCGAACGTGAAATAAACAGAAACTACACTAAAATTACAAATAAATCGTAAAGTAACCACCCACCTCCCAGGGGGTGGAGAATAGAGGCTCCCGAAAAGCAACAAACAAAAAAAAGCCGAAGTAAACACCAGCTTTGCGCATCACGGTTGCAG
>KZ072430.1:28219-38380 GCA_002091845.1 Anopheles cracens
ATTTATTTTTGGATTTGGAACTAATGTTTTAAATAAATAAGAGTAGGCAGTGAAGCAATACGACGAGACCGTTCCTTACCAAATAAAAAAATGAGTTAGTGTTAAGAAAAAGTTGCCAAAACCATAATCTATAAGCGTATGAGTGGATGAATATGTAATACCATCGTGGGATCTAGAAAAATTTCAACACTTGCCAGGTCATTAAAACATTACAATGAGTAATGCAAGAAAAGTTTGCTCGAATCGCTTTCAAAACGTCCTTTTCAAGTTCGAATATTAATAAAGCGTTCTTTGCCAGCTATATTAAGCAGTTGCTCTATTTCTGCACCGCTACGACTAACATTAAGATCCCGCAGATCGCATTATTCGGCCCCCTCCAAATGTTCTTTTCCAGCGATTTATCCGCGAGCATTTTATCATCTCACTCGTGTGCAAAGGGTTAGGAGCAAATCGCAATTCGCATTCTGATCTGCATGATTATCCTCCCCGCGGACAGCAGGGTAAAAGAGCAGCTTAATGAATCATGAAACGCGATACACCCGGCGTAAGGTGACACGAACGCATGGAAATGGACATTTTTACCTCGGATTCGGAGTTCGAAGCAGAAGAACCCAACCAACGCACGCTTTCAAATCCACGCGGATAATCAAACCACACACAACACCACGGAGGCGAGGCATGATTCATCCTCGACTCATGGTCCGTGCTGGTGGTTGTGCACATGGCATGGCATGCAGCAGGCAGCAGTTGCCTGCCCATACAAGTCCTTATGCAAACACACCAACACCACTGCACGCGTGCGGGAAGTGTGAGCATGTTTTGATCCTTACCGGGAAGCACACCGGGAACGGGTGTGGAGGAAACCGGACCACTGCACGCGTGCGGGAAGTGTGAGCATGTTTTGATCCTTACCGGGAAGCACACCGGGAACGGGTGTGGAGGAAACCGGTGGCGCCAGTAACCGGATGCATTTCCATTGGCTGTGTGCGCGTGTGTGTGAGCCCGAACCGAGCGAAAGACCGGGACGAATCCTTTCGGATGTCGGTGTCAGCTGCTTGCCTGTACACCGTTCGGGAAAACCGACATCGGTTACGTACGGATACTCAAACACACACACACCTAGACTGTTCGACACATGCAGTGGTAGTGGTGGTGACGGTAGCGTCCAACCCCTCTCGAAAGGAAAACAAGTTTTCCGTTGCCTTGGCGACCGAGAGCGCGCGCGAGCACGGCTTTTTTCAGGGTGGCCGGGAAGTTTTTCTGTGTTTGCCTGTCCCTACCGTTTGCGCGGCTTGCGAGTGTGTAGGAACACGGCGAACACGACGCAAAAGACCGATACGACGAACGTGGCCTGGTGGGTCGGAAAAACCTGGATGGTGGCCAGGAGACGTGCCGTGTGCTACTCGGAACCCTGGTTTGGTTCGTTCGGTTGTTGTCGTGTGGGTTTTCCACACGATTGCCGAGCGGTTCGCCTCATGGCTTGTCCTGCAAATGGGTTAACCGTGCACCAGAAGAGAAAAATGCATCGGCGTCATGATTGGAGATTCGAAATAATTTGAAGAAATATTTTCTTTAAATTAAATTAATTTACTTAATATTAAGTAAGAATTGGATAAATAAGCATTTTTTGTGTTTATGATTTGCTTTCATTGGTTGATTGGTAAACTTACAAGATCTTCTTGCTTCAATATACTTATTTTTTCCAGTAAGTAAACAATCAAAATAGAATTTACGTGGAATACACAAAACGTCAAAAATTTTACACTAGAAGATGAAATTTATCATAGTCACAATATTCGTGACATTGGATTAGCAGAGATTGCACGAAATAGTGTCAACACTTGTCATTCGATTTCCAGATTAAGTACAATCAATTTAGTAATATGCAAACAAAAAGAATAAAGAAGGGCTCATATGTATGTAGAACTAAAAATATAAATAGAGGTATAATAAAAAAAGCTAGAAATAAGATAAAATAGGGAAAAACTAAAACACGAATAAAAGTAGAAGCACGACACATTAAAAGAGGTGGTGGAAGAGAAAATGCAAATATAAATAGATTTAGAAATAAAAGTATAAATAAAAATAGTATTAGAAAACTGAAAGTAGAAGTAGAAATAGAAGTAAAAACAGTAGTAGAGTGTTAACAACAACATCAATCAAACAACCACTTTAGAAAGCAGCTTATATTCTTCGGATAATGCTTGTAATAGGTATAGATTATAGGGTTTACATTTTCATTGTAAACATAGTTAGGTAAATTAGCCAAACAGTTAGATATAACGGAGTTATGTGTCAAATAACAAATCATAACTGAAGATTTCAAATGAATATTAGTATATTGGCGTGAGTAACGTTTCATGAAGTTTAATTTACAAATTTCCCATGTTTTTGTTCCATTATTTAAAAACTCATTCGGACATCAAATGAAGTGTAAACATACGAAACAGACCGGAACAAAAACTTATCGAGCCCTAAATTTCCACAAAACAGGAAAGATAAAATCACGTCCATCTTCGAAAAGGGAAAACGATACTATTGCGCACCAAAATTTATCGATTCCTCGCCAAAAAAGGATGCAATAAAATGTTCATGACATCGTTCGAGAGCAAGTGCAGGGTGTCGTAAAACGATACATTGTACAACATATCGCTCGGACGCAGATTATGATTGCACCAACCACCGTGGAACGAAAGCCGAGCGATGCGGAACGCAAACTATTCGCAAACTTTTAATTTCTCAATAAAAAAGGTGCTTTCGAAGGCAAATGGAAGACGAAGGATCTCGTCAGTGAGGCTTTTTATGGTGCAAACAAAAAAATCGTCTGTCGCGTCCCAGCTAGCCCAAGATGCGTCCCGTCTTAGGTTTGGGTCGCATCCGCGAAAACCGAATGCCGAATCCGTCCCAAAGCGACAACGGCGGTCATAAACGGAAAACTTGTGTGGATCTGGTTTTTTTGCAGTAATAAACGTAAAGATGCGCCGAAATTCGTTGACTAAAGTTGCGAGTGTCGGCCGAACGTGAAATAAACAGAAACTACACTAAAATTACAAATAAATCGTAAAGTAACCACCCACCTCCCAGGGGGGGGAGGAGAATAGAGGCTCCCGAAAAGCAACAAACGAAAAAACGGAAGTAAACACCAGCTTTGCGCATCACGGTTGCAGAGGGAGGCGGTGTTATTATGGGAGATAATTTACGCATCAGCGCATCAGCGCATGCAGCGGTGGGATGTCATTTTTCACCGAAAATTTTGATAGCAATCCATTCTCGCGGGCGTGTGTTTGCCGCTGGGCCTTGCGGCTGCAGTTCGCGGGAAAAGCGAGCAGCGAGGCCGAGAGGTTTTATTCCGCCTCGTTCCCGCTGACGCTGCACTAAAAGCTGATTATGGTGGCCGAAGCACAGCACGGCAATCGGCATTTCGGCATCAACATAATCTGCGACCCGCTGCCACCCACTGTCTCCCCGGGGGGTGGGGGAAAACAAACGGAACGCGAAAAAATATTTTCCCGAGAAGAAAACCCGCACCCCGCGTAACAGATCGTAAAGTGTGTGGCCGATTTAACTCGACATAAACCACCTTCGCACACCACCCCTACCCCCTACCACCCACCACCCCCTCCCATGTTTCGCTTCCGTGGCGTCAGCATTGGGAATTCGGGAACCGCCGATGAACGGCCGGCAAACCGAAACATAAACCACGTGACACATTTCAGCGTGGTAAGTGTGGCTTTCCTGTGTGCTTGTGTGTGTTGGGGGGTGTTTTTTGTGTTATTTAATTTCATGTCGGTAACCAATTTTTGGCGGAAAGCATGAATCATACTTATGATAACAGCCGCACCAGAAGCGGAACATAACTTTTTGATGTTGTTTTCTTTTTCCCGTCGCTGGGTTTTTTGCTTCCCGTTCGGTCGGGACATTCGCGCGAAATGAAAATGAACTTTCCACGCAGGACAATGCGCACAGCGGGGCCGTGAAAAGTGTGTGTTTTCGGCCCACCAGCGGACACCCCGTGAGTAATGGGGCCAGCGGCCCAACTGCCCGCCTCGCCGCTGTTTGCTCATCACGCTTCCAGCCCGCATTCCACCGAATGACTCGGTTGGTGCGACTGATTAACGTGTTTTAATTTCCTTCCAGCATCGGTTTTTCGGTTGCCGCATCCGGTTTCCTGTTGTTTTTTGTGCTCCCCCCGTATGCGGTAATTTTTCGCACGCTGTTCGAATTTACGATGCAATAATTTCATTTCGATTAGAAATTACGCGGGCTAGCTCGCGGTTCGGGTTGGCGCTGGCTTGCCCGTGGTGTAGGAGTGGAATATGCTGTGGCCCGGGGGGTTGGCTGGGTTCCGGGCGTGACGGAAGACAGTGAAGTCACATCTTCATTGCAGCCATCAGCGGTTGTTGGCGGTGTCTTCGGTGGTACAGTGAGGGATGCAGATTTAAGCGAAAAAAATCATTCAGAAAACAGCTAGTTGATGCTTAATAAGCATTCAAATGTTGAATACAAAGTATAAAGCAAAGAAAATGGAAACAAAATTGGTTAGTTATGAAACACAAGCAATAGATTTCATCAATACCAGAGCATATCAATAGCAAGAGTCGATTAAAAATGTGTTCATCGAGAAGAGTGACGAACAATACATCAAATTATTCAAATTCATAATAAACTATTCATATCCTTATTCAACAAATCGAAACAAATCAAGCAAACGGTAGTCAAAAACGGAAAGCAATAAGCAATTAGAAAGTAATAAAATGAAGCAAACCAGAAGATGAACATGAAAAGATATATTTGTAAAGAAGAAGTAGTGCTGTGAAGCAGAAGTAGTAGAACGATATATTGAAGAAGTACAAGTGCAAGTAGCAATAGATCTAGAACTATGATAAAATCTAATTACAAGTAAAATAGAAGCAGAAAGCCAACGGCAAAAACAGATATAAATGGAAGAAATATTGGGAAGGAAATATGATAGTAGAAATCTCCGAAGAAGTAAAAGCTAAGCTGTAGTAGAAGTAAAGACATTAATAGAAATAAAAGGTACAATAGTATAAGAAGTAGAACTATAACTACAAGTACAAGTAGAAATTGGTTCATACATAGCAGTAGAAGTAATAATTGAACATGAAGTAAATGCTGAAATTTAAGACGAATAAATAGTAGAATTATAAAAAGCAGTAGTGGTATTTAGCACAATAAAAGTATTGAAAAACAATAAAAGAAATCAAACAGATGTAGCAATAGGTAAAGCTAGAGTAACACATTAAAAAAACAAATAAAAAAGATTTTTTTAACAAACTTCTACTCTAAACGTTGTAACAGTGGTAAAACTAAGCAAGATATAAGAAAAAATCGCAGCAATTCAACAGTATCTTTCTCTGTTGTTGATGACGATTTTAATGCTTGCCTATCTGTAAGGGTAAAGCACCTCAGGAACTATTGAGTCGAAGTTTATGGAAGTAATACGTACAATTTGAAAGTTGCCCTTACTACAACAGAACGTACTGTAGCGCTCATCAACACGCACCAACTGGCAGCTCCACCTCTACCAACATTAGCGGTACTCAATCTGGACGCGGAAGGAAGTGTGCAAGTTTAAAGTGCGTCCTCGCGACTCCGCCTCCCGCCGACCCCAAAGAGCCCCGGCCCCGGTGGAGGTGCAGAAACGAAATAAACTTTATGAAATTACGGTCGCAGGTCGCGCGTGGTAGCCTCCGCTTAGCAAGTGGCAATGTCCTGGCGCGCGGGAATCCTATCCGGACGCAATCAGCCTTGAAAAAAAAAAACGGACGATGGGAACGCCGTAGGTACGCCGTCGGTACTTCATCTGCTCATTTTCACTCGCTGCTGGCGGAGCCGGGCACCTCCCACCCGTTGGTGGAACGGAGAACAAAAATCGCCAAAGATAGGCCAAACCAACGCGCACAGCCAGTGTCAATTCCTTCCGGTAGCGACACGACATTTCTTTCGTGTTCGCCACGAACTAGCGGGATCGATGGTGGTGGAAGCGAGTAGCGAAAAGAAGGTGGATTGAAACCAACACCCACCACCAACGGCGCCACTTGCTGCGTTGTATAATCTGGTAACTTTCAACTGGCGAGGTTGCTTGCCAGTTAAATGCTTAAACGTGGAAGGAACAGGGGGTGAGGGGAACGTGATGGCACGATGATAAAAATAAATAACTCAATAAATTTGCGAGATAATTTTCTCATTTGAACAATCCAATAAATACGTATAAGCACGCCAGCTAGTGCAGCAGGGAAGAAGGTTTGATGGTGTTGTTGGATAGGTAAGCCGTTAAACTACCGGTTGAAGCAAAATCAATGCATCTCGTCTGCGTTGGATCGTTGGAAGCGTTTGAAAGTTATTAAATTTCTATAAAGGCTCGGGATGCTGTGAAATTAATTTTAATAGACTACAACCAGATAACGTTCTTGATACTACCTTAACACAGCTTCATCAGTTCCATAATAATAAACAATTTCATCTTAAAATGTGAAGCTGTTGTCTTTGAATTGACAGGAAGGTCGCTTCTATTTCTATACTTTGCGGTAGATTTAACCACAATATAAACGCACCACCGACTATGCAGGGGTCGAACGAAATCAATACATCTAACAGCATTCGCACACGTTGCTCCGGAACGGCGTGTCCGCCCAGTCCCCGCGGAGAAACTAACCATTATGGATGGCTGCATTAATCTTATCGAAGGCCACCAACACCATCTCACCCAGCCTTCCGGGGGCAAAATCACGCTTGCATGGATGGGCCAGCTCGTTTCGGCGAGGGACAAGTCCACATGGCTGGCAGGGTCGCGTGCCACACATAATCACACCCCGGCACCAGTTGACTGGTGTGTGTGAGAGTACGAGAACGCATTAACATAAAATCCTAATTACATTCCCAGGTCCCATTTTTCAATCCACCCAACCTCATCCCGGCAGTAGGCCGGTGTGTGTGTGTGCGTTCCTCGCCTTCTTCGCGCGCTCAACAGGACTCGGCCCGCAGAAGGACTCAATCATCCCGGTTCGATCGGTATTAAAAGCGCGGCACAGGCTGCTAGCCACGTGCCACGGACACTTGGCACCGGGAAGCAAATGGAAGGACCCCTGCAGGCGGCACGGACTTTCCCCGTGCCCAGACAGCGCGGTTCGAGATTAATGTGCCGGGCCGCGCCAAAGACCCAGACAAGAGAAAGAAGCACGAAAAGGCAGAACCACACAAAAGCGTACGAAAAACACATTCTGACCAGCTGGACGAAAAATTGAAAATCGAAAATGCACCAGGCAGACGTGGTGGATGTGGAAGTGAGCGAAGAAACCTAAAGAAGGTGGACGAAGAGAAGTGAACTAAGAACGGAACGGATCAAATCAGAACATGTGACAACTGAGCGAACGCGCGAACGAACGAGACCACAGCGAGAACGGACGAAGCGGACGGCATAAGGCAGTTGAGCGAGTTTGATGACCCGACGCCGACTGCATTTCGAGACTGCACCGGGCTGGCTGGCTGGCTGGCTGGCTGGCTGGCCAACTGGTGTCCTATTTATCGTTCTCCTTCTTTTCGAGGTGCATCGCAAGACGCGGATTTCGAAGCGTTCCAACGACGACGGCGGGGACCGAACGGACAACATCTGATACCTGGCGGGCTTACGAACAATTTGTATCCTTTGCTGTGTGTGCGTGTGTGTACGTTTGTATCCTTCTTTCGAAAGGGGCTTCGGTTGAAGGACCTTCTGTGCGAAACTGGCTACCAAGTAACACCAAGGGAAGAGGTTACTCAACCCGAACAACCCCGGGAAGACGGTTGGGTTAGGTTTCGGAACCCGTTCGTTGCGCTCGTCGATCGTATCGACGCTGGCGGTGGAACCGCTAAAAGCGAAACGCTCGACCATTTCGAGCCACCGCACGAGTAGTAATTTAAAGCACTCACATAATTATCCTTTCGGGGCTAAATATGTTCGGGCTCCGGGGGCTCGATGGTATCAACATACTTTCTGTTTTGAAGTAGTTTTTGTTTCGTTGTTGCTGTTAGCAATAATTCAATTTCGTTTTCAGTTTTTCGTTTCGTTTTTCATTTTTTATTTTGGTCTTGTAGATATTAAGCTGATAATACAAACGTATCACAATTTCGCTTCATTTGCCCGTTGTATCAACGTTTGTTTAAGCAATTTTCATGAAATTTACACGTTTATTGTTTGCTGAACTTTTTTTTTGGTTAATTTTGTACAAGATTTAAAATTCTTTTTATAGTTCTATGTTTTTAATAAAATTGTTGTGTATAAGCGATCTTCTTTTATTTAATTAAAATATAAATTCAACCGAATTGGGAAATTAAAGAAAAACAGAGATTGTTTGTATCAATCAAAGATTTGTTTTTACCAACAAACAGCAATGACAAATCAAACATCTTACATTGATGTTGCATTTGCCTTTAATATTTCTGTGTTCTATTTTAATGTTTTCAATCATCTGACTTGGTCAACTTTCTGGTCGTTTAAATCTTAGTTTTGTCTCTGTTTTCTGTTCTGCGCTTTTAAACTATGCTTGTATTTTTTCATAGTACATGGTTAAACATTTCCACATTATAAGTGAATGTATTATAAGTGTTTATTTGAGTTCATTACAGACTGTTATTTGATTGTTTGTGCTTTTATTATATTTGTTACATGATGCCGAATAACACGATGCTTTTTATTGTTTTGATGATATTACAGTTGCAAAATGTTATTTATATTTTTATATATGCAATACCGTACTGTCTCTTTGTATAGTTTATATTATGTGTGATTGTTGTTGCATGTTGCAATCGCGGTATTGTAATTTTGTTTTGTGTAGATGTCAACGTTATTTGATATTACTTACTTTCTACTTTTTAATAGATGATACTTAATGTTTTTTATGTTTTTATTTAATTTTCATTCCTTTTTTACTAAACCCTCGGTCGAAAATACCCTTCTTGAATTTGTTTTATTTGATTACATTATCCCGATTCAATTGTCTGGTTTTCGTACTTAAAAAAAACGTTTTCGCAATTATCTGCGTCTGCAATTCAAATCTGAGTTGTGTTGAAAGGTAACACACAAAAAACGCCACATTGTTTCTGACGCATCTGGCTTGCGGACGCAAAGGATAAGAAACATCCTCACCAACCACATGGAACGAGACACCAAAAGGCACACAAACCGCATCGAGTACAGCGCAATCACCTTCACCACCGAAACCGATGATCGCCTATTGAAAGCTGCACCCGAAGGTCCTTGCACCGGGTGGGGGGTCAAAATGTTTGTGCCCGGTTATCCTTACTACCACGGGCAGTAACGGTAACACCGGGCCTCCGCCCTATAATTGACGCAACCGTTCACTTTGGCGCACTTGTCTTCCCGGAACGGGAATTCCCCGGGCCGGATTTAATTCACCGAAAAAAGGGGGATTTCTCTTGTGCGCAGGTGAGTTGCCGCAACCGAAAACGGAAGCTCCCTCTGACTTCGACCGAGAACCGAGACGGAACAAGACGGTTATACGCTGTGGGACAAGTGGTGATAATTTGTGCCGTTCCCTTCCTGGCGGTGTGTTGAAATCCCTCTCTCGTTTGATGCGTTTGGTGGTGGGTTTTTAGGACGGTTTGACCTTGAACAAATTTGCGTCCCTCCGGTAGCAGAACAGAGGGAACGCGACCGTCTGAGGGAGCTTAGGGAAACTCTATGCGTATTTCTCTAAATAGGAAAAAAACACAAACACACAGGCACTAGGCACGAGACAACAAGTGCAATGCAAGGTTTCCTCTAGGGAGAGAGTAGGAGAGTACTTGGCCCGAAAGCGAGGGGAGTTGATGATGTGGATCGGTGTGCCCTCACCGGTATGAGCCTACGGGAAATGCTTCTGCATCTGACCTGACCTGTGAGTGTGCATTATTCGCGAGTTACATGCCGCAAGGATGTCCATATCGTCTTTTCTTTGCAGGTTCAAGTGGGCTCTACATTTGCAACTTCCAGTGGCGGCCATTACCCTTTCACATTCGCGCAACGAGTGGACCCAAGTGGACTGCAAGCTTGCAACCGAACCACACCTAATGACCCCTGACTTTGGCTGTTATTTTGTGGGTACATGTCTGAGCCGTTGCGGTCAGCGAAGAGGTGATTTTTGCTATCGTCGTTTGGCTGGT
>KZ072430.1:38610-49643 GCA_002091845.1 Anopheles cracens
CTGAAAAGCTGCTGAAATGACCGATGATTATGACGAGTGGTGTGTCCTTTTAACGGGTGGAGGATAATTACACCCAGTTTGTTTCAAACGTGGGCCTTTCATCTCCGAAAGGCTCTTTAGGACAGGAAACACATAAAAAGGGGTAATTTAGATGCGGTAACGATGGAGTTTTTTTGTCATTGCTTTGTTATTCTGTCTGTTTTGAAAGAATTTATGACGAATTCTTATGACCTCTTGACATGCATAGCCAAGAGATTTTTTAATCCTTAAGCAAAGGTAGCAATAGTTTTGAATTCTATTAAAATATAGTTTGTTGATGATTTTTATTCTAATTTTATTTTTTGTTCAATTTATAATGAATGTCACATTCGTTTATTTTGTTTATTTTATATTAAATTCATGTTGGAAATAGCAAATAAAGAGAAATTGTATAGAACTTCAAGTAAATTTACAAAAGAAAAAGATTTCAAAAAATCGCGTTAAAAAGATAAACATTTGCTAGTTGCGCTTCTTGCTAAGAGATGGCGCTGCTCAATCAAGGATGAAATTAAACATTAGTCTATGCCTACTATAAGTGCTTTCCTACGGCTCTAACCACATGTTTTAGATTTCTCACAATTTCTTATAGATTTTTCATAGATCGTGGGGTACTTCTTCCCCATTTCACAATTTTATGTAACAATTGAAAGACGTTTTTTGGAAGATTTTTCGGTAGTACGGTGGTTTGGTAATCAAACAGGTATATTAAAATATGGAGAAGATTTAACGAATATTGAGAATTAGAATGATCTGCCTGATTTTGAAACAAAAATGATTTTTTTATTCTTTTTAGAACTAGAATGATTATAAAAACATGAACAAAAAAGGTGAGGTTTCGCCTTACTCATGTTGCACCGCATATTCAAATGTAAAGTTTGTCTTCAAATATCCCACATCGGTTGTGTGAGTATGTGTGTGCTAAGAATGTCTTCATCATGCCGCGTGCTTGAGTAAATAGTTTGCAGCAGCTGGCAGCCAGCCGAGTGCTCTCCAGTTCCGCTCCGCATTTCCAAAACGGTCCAAGGTAGTGATAGTAAAAATCACATTTTATAGCACACTTTCGATTAACGAAACCATCTCGCGCAACACGGGCCCCGCTTGATAAGACCAAAGCAAGCCAACCAAAGCCAAAGCAAAGCAAAGTACCGTCACAAAAAAAACTCATTTTCCGCACCAATAAAAGCCGCTTCGGAAGGAAATTCCCGCCAGGAAAGTGGCGAAATGTGAGTGTGTGTGCTGTGCGAAAGGAAATATATTGCACATACGTGTGCATAGGACACCGCATTTCGCCACCCGGCCCAGGCCAACTGCGTTCGACAGATTTCGCACATAACTTTGGATCAATTTAAATGAAGGAACGGAAGGTGTCATCACCAACAGGGACCCTTGATGGGCCCACTTATGAGGGCGCAACTTTGATCGTTTATCGCGTGCCGCCGGTGCCGGCAGATGTCAGAAGTAAAAATTCTTTCGATTAAATTGAACGAAAATTAAGAAAAGTTTCAACCGTGGCGGCCGTGGGGGTGGGCGACAAAACAAAGCAAAGCAGACGCAATACGGCAGTACGGCGTCCGAACAAGGTGTCAGCTACGTTTCGCGCCACGACGACTGCAAATGGCAGGATGTTCCTTCTCGCGAGAGAAAGAGAGAGAGAGAGCGAGAGATAAAAACGTATCTAAAAAAATAGCACCTTCGTCAGCCGTTTTCGCTTCCGGCTCCTTCCGCACTTTCATTACACTCCGGCAAACTCTTCCTTAGGAACCGGGAGAGTTCTCTCTTCGCTTCGATCTGGCCTAACACGACCGTGTTCCAGGGTTCCTTCGCACGATTCGGTGTTGCTGATGCTGCGACTGCCGCTAATGCCCGCTTTTGGCGAAAGTGTCAATGTGCGGACGCGCAATAAGCGTGCATCTCTTCATCTTGTCGGTGGGGCATAAAGAAGTGAAATTTATTGGAAATGAGAGCGCCGGGGGAAGGGCTTTGCTAGGGAGTTTTTCTTTCTTTCCAGTGTACTGTGGTGTATTGTGGAGAGTGTTGGTAAGAATTTGAAACAAAATTGTTAAAGGAAGGTGCGGTGTGTATCGGATGTTTTATTGAAACAAATTTAAACTGCTCATAATTGTTTTATGCCTCCAATCCGATCCAGAATAATTGTTTATTGTGTCATAATATTTAAAACATATTTAGACAGTATGTTTTATCATAAGTAAACATCTTGTTAGTTTCAACTGTTTGAGCAGTTAATAAAATTTTGCTAATAAAACCTCAGTATCTATGTCCTTAATTATTTATTACATAGAACATCTTCTTTCTAAATTTACTTATTTATTTTTTATCATTTTCTTGCGTATCTTTTGTAATATTGCCTACTAGGTCTGAAGATAAATGAAACTGCTTCTTAACTTAATACAATTTCGAATATTAAGGATATAATTCTCCACTGACATTTTAATGAGCGCATCGTCCATCTTCTACTATCTTCACTTAAAAACCTAATCGATTAAGGGATTTCTCCTCAAGAACAGTATAACCATAGCTTCACATTCAGGAACCCGAAAGTTTTTGGAATGAACTAAAATTGTTTAAATTCATATTATCATTCGAATGCAATCTCAAACAATTAACCTGTAAGGTTGCTGCAGCTGATTGCTGATGAGCACATCGCTTCTGTCCAATTTTTTCGAACATAATTATGGTGCATAAAATGGAAGTTGAACTGCACGTAACAGCATGGACAACTTTTGTTACAACCGAGCTGTGATGAAATGAACAATTTGCATTAAATCAAACACGGTAGCAAAAGCTCATCACAAAAGAAGACAAAAGGAACGCCGCGAGTGAATCGAGTCTATCGGACGGGTTTTTTTTTAATATATTTCTCATTCATTCTCACCCACCAGGGATGGAGGTTTTTTCTATACATTTATCTGCACTATTTTTTTCTTACTTTCTGCACACACTGCTCACAGGTGGCCGTCTCGCATGAACGGACCTTCGCTTGGCCGGCGAGCAGAAGTAAAAGTAAGCGCGCGAATAGGAATAAACGTATGCTAACAACTTTGACCACTGACGCTGCAATTGCTGACCAGCGCAGGCTTGCTTGGGAGATGCAAATGCTCTACAAAATAAGAAAAAAAATGCTTGTAGAACGTTAAACAATATGATGGCTTCGTACAGGGTTCGGTAGAACCGGGAAGACATAAAAAATTGCACATGTGTGCATGATTACAACGAGAGCAAAAAAAAAACAGTTGCTACTACTACAGCCAACTCGCAAAGTTCTAGCTTCTCGAACAAACGAAGGCAAATTGTGTAAAAGGAATTGGGTGCTGGTGATGGGCGATGTGGCTAGTCGGAGCCGTTCAGCTCCAGGGCATGGTCCCGGGATGCACAGTGCGATGCTTCCATCCGTAACCACAACATCAAGATGTTATGGTGCGGGGTTTTTTGTTCTCTGGATCGTTCTTTCGCTGCACGATTGCCGCAGCCATTTACGCCGGCCAGTCGTCGGCCGGGAGACGTCGCGGTTTTTTTTTTCTCTCTCCCTCGCTCCAATGCCACCTATGATGGCAGATTCTGGGAAGCTATTTTCGATAGCGTGTACCGGAAACAAAGTCAATTTGAATTCGGTTGATATTTTTGGTTATATTTTTCAGATTCATTCAGTCAAAAAAAAAGCTAATAAATAATAATAAAACAATAAAAATCCAATTGAACAGTCTGATTCAGATGTGAGACTAAATTCAATATTCAATAAATGAAAACAAACACTAAAAAAAACCTTTCAAATTTTCAAATTTAAAGGAGTTATTGGATTAGTTACGTTACCCTTCGAGAGAGGGCGCCACTAAATCGTGATATCCAATTTCCAAGTAGTAGCTATGGTTGCTTCGTTTTTTTTTAAATATTTTAAACTGACAAATAAATGTGGCTGTTTGTTTTAAAGTATTTGAACTTTTTGGCAGCATGATTAAACATTTTTCAAAACATCATTTATTAAATTTTCCTATTTTCTTTCCTCCTTTGTACACTGATGTACACTGACTAATTTGATGGATTTTAAAAGCGAATTTTCTCATTCTACTACCGTTTCAAGGGTCCGTAGCGTCGTTATAGGAAATCGGAATGTCTAAATCGAACTTCACACTGCCAAAGGTGCGTTTAATGCGTTTCCTCTATGATCGTTTATATTAGTTTAGACAGACCCAATAAAACTTCGACGCATACATCCGAACCACACACATACACACACATGTACAAATTGCCACGGGTTGCTGGCCACGGTTCCAAGCGCCGTAACCTTATCGGTGCAATATAATCAGCTCATTAAAAGTGTCCTTCCACCGGACAGGACGACGATCGTTCGGTGGGGGGTTGCGAAAAAGCTCGCTCTCGCACATGGGACCATTTTAGCGTTTTTGTAGCAACAACAAGCAACAAAGTGTGCCCCCCTGTCGACTACCCTGTCCATGTTGAGGTGGAGTGGAGGGAGGCCCCCTACCCGTCCCACCGTTATCCTGAATTACAATCGGGTCGCTGTGGTCGGGTCCGCTATTATGTTTCGCCTCGCTATGCTTTGTGTTTGGCAGTGTTGTTGTTTTTTGCTGTTTTTAGTTCCGACAGAGGAAGTATCCTGAGCTCCTGGGGCGCACGTCTCGCTCCGCGGGAGCTGCGGCCAACTTGAAAGCACGTCCCCGGTCCCCAGGACGAGAAGGAGTCGATGCTGGCAACACCGGAATCAACCGGCTTGCTGAAAATTATGAGTATCCGAGCAGTCCGAGCGTTCCCCGCCATATTGGTACGAGTCTTACCGTGTCCCGTGTCCTTACGGAGTTTCGTACAATAATCGGACGCGCGCTCAACAACAAGAACAAAAAAAAAAACACACGGAAGACCCGAAATGGACGAAACTTCTGACCGACCGACTGACCGTGTGTGTGGGTGAACGAATTTCACGCGCACAATGCACATTTGCATTTTCCGCAAGTATTTAAAACTATTTTTTCGCTCGACTGTGTGTGTGTATTCGTTTTAGCGCTCTCCTGAACACTCCTTTTTGATACTCATTTATGTTTTTCTACCCCTTCGGTTGTTTTGGGGGCTTTTTTGTGTTTGTAGATGCATCTTTCAGTTAGTTCTACCATTCGCTTGCCATTTTGCCATTTTGTGCTTACCAGCGCCGTTCGAGTGGGGGTTTGTTTTGTTTTATTTTTTGAAGAGTTATATTTCCACTATCTACGGTTCCATAACTTTCCCCCGTAACCCCCGCTGTCCTTTGACCGGTGGGGTGTCCGTGCTTGTAATGAGTGCAACAGCATAAGGCCGTCTGTTTGTGGAGCTTATTGCGCTTTTCGCGTCGCTCCTTCCAAACGCGGTATGGTTTGGTGGTTTTGCTTGCAGCACAAAAGTACAAAAAGCAAACAACAATGTGAGCAAAACGAAACCGGGCTCAAGTTTATCTATCTCGATGGTACGATTGGTACGATAATGGCGCGTTTCGGGCGGTATCTTTTGCATGCAGGACGATGCAGTTGAATCCTTTTTTTTGCTGTTTATTTTTAATTTATTGTTTGAAACCACACATGAAAGGGTTGTGCGGTGTGTGTGTGTGTGTGCAGTTTGCAGATAAATGTGTTCGCAAGACAGCAAGAGGCATGAGCTTTCATGTGGAAGTTGCAGAACAGAACCGAAAACAGAAAAAAAACCGCAACGATTACACAAAAAGATGCGAACTTGTCCGATGAAAAGTTGAGACTGTGGCGAAGGCAAAAAAAGGAACACCTCAAAATAGTGCAATTTTACAGCACCTTTCCTCGTGGGAACAGGTTGCAAACGTCACTTACAGTCACTCATCTCGCCTGTTGAAAGGTCAGAGGTAGTGAAACAACGAATAAAAAAATATAACGTTCATGTAAGTAAGTAATTACATGTCCCGCGCTACCGGACACACACTCACACACAGACTCGGGTGTGGGGGGGTCGGCTCGATCGACATGACACCCGTTGGCCGGGCGATAGTTTGCTAGCCCCGGGACCTGGGCCAGGGCGTTCCGGTTCAGCTGCGATCGCCGTTTCGCCAGGACACAACCGATCCTGCTGTCCGGTGGCAAATTGGCAAATTAATGAAGTTACTCCAGCGCGCTGCAGGAATAATGTGCAAAAAAAAAACACAGACACAAACACATACATGTCCGGAAAGCAGCATACAAAAAAAAAACAGAATACGCAGAACAAACGACAATGCGCGCGAAATGCTGCAAACGTGCATCGTTAATGAAGCACCGGGGCAGGGCATGTTTCATTGTGTGTTTATGTTTATGCTGATTAAAAACGTGTTTTTTTTTCAAACCACTACCACCGGCGGGAAGGTGGCTCGAAATAAGAGGATAGGCAACATGGTGAGGGGCTAGTATTGTTGTTGTGAAGTTGATGCTTTTATAGGTTTGTTTAATAATTCTAAATCATTTGAAACTTCATATTACTTTTCTTTGATTACCTTCAGCAGTAGGTGTCACTTAAATCGAAGGAATTTGGTTTTGGGTATATTGTTCAAGACCTCTATTTGCCATGCGAAGATTCTTTCCTATCTGTGTTCATCGTAATTCAGGAATGCTTGGAACTGTGTGCCTAAACAATGCCAAACAATGCCTAAACAATCCTAAATAATTCTGCTGCTAGTAATCTTCATAATCAATAGATGACTCAAGATAACAAAGGATAAAAGTTCTATTGGCAATATATTTTGTCTATGATTTTGATGAAAAATGAGTCACAAAAAATCCGGAACTGCAAACTCATATTTTTCCATCTGTAACGAGTACTTGAGCATTTATTTAAATTTAGTGCAATTGATCATGCCTTATTATCACTACTTTGATCTTAATATACATGAGAATGTGAAAAAAATCAGGAAAAGAAACAAGACAGGATCAGGAAGATCGAGGGAACAGGAGGTTTTAATTAGAAACTAGAACCAAGCTAAAACCTAACTAGAAAGGAATTATCGAGTTAACTTAAAACGTCAAAAAGTTTGTGAAAAATCTATCTCAAGTCAGTAGAAGATATGAGTGGCGAATAAAATGTAAATGAAATAGTAAAATAATAGGATGAGAATAAACAATGAATATGAGTCAAAAGCATAAAAGATAGTAGTTAAAGTAATGAATCATTGAGCAATCTGTTCAGTCATGCCAGCAGATAATTCCATGACTTGGAAGGGTTATATTGAAAATAACCAATGGAAGAATGGAATAAGCTTTGAAGAATTGAGTTGAAAAGTAACCGAAGTGTGGATTTTGTGTTGCAGCTATTAAAATATATTATTTATAGTTTTATAATTTCTTATTTCAAAAGGAGCTTTCCATAGGATCCTCTAGAGAGTAAGCTTCCCTAACCTCAAAGTCAAAGTCAAAGTCAAAGTCAGATTACTCACTCCAACTAACCTCATCCATACAGCCAAATATTAATCAAAAAACGTTGCAATGACATGCTTCGTACACAAATGCAGAATTCAACGCTAGGTGTACCTGAAACCGGTAGCATAAGGGAGATTTGTGACGCATCCTGCCGCACTACAATACCCGAATTACGGAACGGGAAAATAACAATCTCATACGAACCCCGTACCCATCTGGTTGTGCATTCCAATCGGAGGCAAGTTTTAATAAGATATTTTTCCATCCAAGCGCTGAGCGCTTTTTGTGCTGCGGAAGAAAATTTCTCCGAAATGATTTTTGTATCAAAATTGAATCGAAATATACATGCGTCCACCCCTTTCTTTTGTGTGTGATATGCCGATTGCATTTTCCGCCCGGCATGATGGACCATTCGTTTTGCAATTCGTTTCATTCTGATACCAACTCCAGCCTCATGCTTTGAATCAATTCCATTCCAGTAACTGTGCGCCCGGTCCCTTTGGATGAAATTGCAGAACCATATTTGCAATTGCGCCGCCATCCGTCCGCGGGCCATCGGTTCGTCCTGTACGTACGTTCGTCCTTTTACCGTACGCCATCGCATCGGTCAAAGGGTTTAAAAAATGGTTCGCATTTAATTCCAGCGCTAGCAACACATTTTACATGCGTCGGTGACATCCACCCGATTGGTCGCGCTCACACACACGCACACCTTCCAGTCTCGAAATCCTTTTTCGGTGTTTAAAAAATTGCCATTAAAATGGAAACGCAGTAGCGAGATGGCAGAGGTTGGTGTAAACTGCATCGCACCATTTTCGGGCCTGATTAAACGGGAAGCATCAGCGTGTGGCACACACACACACGCTTGCAACTCGGCCACCACTACCACCGTCGGCAAGCATGGTGCCGGCAATCGAACCCGGCCAGGACTCGGTTAATGTTGATTGGCGTTTTTTTTTCTGTTCGTTGTTGTTTTTCGTTTCTTTCGTGCCAGCTGCTCGGAACTGCTGTACCATTCCCGGCCAGTCCCTGTGCGCGCTGCCCTTTGTGTCCTTGTTCGGTGTACACACGCATACATGCACACTTGCGCCGCTTCCCGACCCCGTTATGGTCGCGTTTTACGTCCTGCGTTTTCCTTTCATATGTCATTTCGCTTACCGAACTCGCTCTCTCTCTCTCGCTCTCTCTTGCTCTGGCGCGTTTTGGGGATGAAATTCAACAGTCAACTAACGCACTCACACACACATGGACACGCACAATCAAGCATCGCAGCCCTCCCGAACATCCTTGCGCTTGCGGTGGTGATGGCGATGGAAAAGACTACTCAATCGACGTAAAATCATGCATCATCAAAATAGCCACAACGGCTCGAACTATTGCTGAGCAGGCCGTGCCTATAGCCGCTCGGACAGGCTTTTGTTTCCTACAGCGCGGAGAAAAGGAGCAGAATAGCAGCCGTGAAATGCTGTTAAAATAATTAAACATAAGGAGTTCCTTTCTGGAGGTCTACTTTTCGTTCTTCATTTTTGGATTTCGGAAATAAAACGAAAAGTTGATCATAAATGCTCAATTTATGTGCGCCCAGCTGATTACGCACACGTACTGCTGCCTATTAAGGTCCTTGAAGGCAACTGGCGTATTGAAAACTGACGCGACGAGCAATTTTAGCTCGTTAGACGATGGTTTCATTCGGTGGCTTCTGTTGCGTAGCAAGCCTCAAACTACCGATGAGTCATCCCGACATCTGATTCATCCTTTTGCAAAACTTTCTTCCGAAAAAAGAGTCCACTGAGAGGTAATTTTATAGCGACAAAAAAAACACAAAAAAGAAACAATTAGAAACAGTGCAACCCTTTTAAGGAGCGCTACTTGAAACATAGCTTGTGGTACTTCCAAATCATTAGTCATTATGCAAAGAGGCTACACGGTAAGCTGCATATACATATTTCTCTGTCTCCAGCAGATCCTTGCCGGAATGTACGGAATCGAGCGACATGAAGGAAAGGGTAAAAAATAAAATCCAAAAATGCTGCATATAAATCTGTCAAACGAGCACGAGCAAAGGATCTTCCAGGGAGGATCTCTGAAACACTTCTTCATCTAAAGGACACTCAAAATGTGAGCGCACGTGTATGCATGTGTGTGCCGTCCAGGATGCGACGATGCAAAAAGGTAATAAAAATATCGTGCTACAAAACACAGAAATGTGCTACCTTGTGCAACGTGCTGCACTTTCTTTGTTCGTCAATGTGGTTCGGAGTGACGCGCGTCCCAAAGAAATCGGCTGGCAGGAATCGGGTCCGATGGAGTATGGAAAATAAAACGCTCTTCATTTCCGGCAACAGCATCAACAACAAAAAAAAGTCAACTCCCCGGGAGGAAGCAAAAAAAAACACAAACGCAAGAGAGGTCCTCTAGCGGTCGTTAGTTTCAGAAGTCAACATTTTGGGCGAGTACGGAGACGGCTGCTGCAAGAGCCGGAACAAGCGGATCTTGAGCGTTTTTCCTGTGCTGCATTCGGTCGGGAACATTATGTTTCAGAAGACGAAAGTAATACTAGGCGGCTTGTAGTAAACGAACGTTGATGGAAACATCAGGCATTATTCAAATGGAATTCATGTTTTAGTGTATAATTATCTTCTATTATTATTATGTGCTTCAACGGTTTCAAGTTCTACATCTGAAGTGATTATAGAACTAGATAAATTAGCGGACAAGAGATGAAAATTCCAATTCGATCGTTCCACAGATGCATAGTCCGCTGGAGTATTCGTTAGCGCTAACAGAAATGTTAAGGCGGCTGTTCATGGAGAGCATCAGAAAATGCATGCGCAACTTTTACAAGTGACCGATTATCGTGTGGTGCATGCTACATTTTCATGATGTTTTGAAACGGATTTCGTTTTAACATTTGTGGGCATTTAAAAAAAAAGAGCTTAGGAATTTGCAAATAAACACTCACTTTGATTTGGGACATTGCAAAAGAAAACTACAACTGTTTTAGAATGGATTAAACAATTGAGCAATTTATATTTATATCCGTAATATAGCATTTCAACTTCAATTGGTATATAATAAAATGAGATAATATGATAATTGAGGTTTAATGGGAATGAAATGGATTAAAATTTCAACAATAACATATTTTGAAACCAACTTCATGTTATATCATATATTTAAAAAATCATGCTATTGCTCACTGTGTTATTGCTCACTTTTGTTAAACTAATCGGGGATAAAATTAATTGCGACTGTTGCATGACACCTTGCCAAGCAACGCTCGCTATTGCACCTCGTGCCGTCGGGCCTTAAGCTCGCTTTGGATCCACCGCATGGCTTTAGGCGGGCATGCCTGGGTATGCTATAGATCTAATAGCTGTTTTACGTTATAAAACTTTAATAACTTTTATTTTAATTGTTACCAGAATTTGAAATTTGGTATACATATGCAAAGAATAGTTTCCTTTCCCATCGTGAGGAAAACCGTTTGTTATAAAAAATCATTTGTTTTTTTTCTCTTTTACGTATGATCCCTCGCAGTCGTCGTCTCTCGAGATATCCACAAGTCGAAGTGTAGGA
>KZ072430.1:50485-61905 GCA_002091845.1 Anopheles cracens
CCACTGCAGCGCGGCACTGTTTACCTACGCAGGAAAAGCAAAACAAAAAGTAGAAAAAATGAAGCAAACGACCAATCTTCGAGGATGACGGTGCTGACGATAACGAAAATGTGTGATAACAAACCGTTTTAACCAAAAAAATGAAGCAAACGACCAATCTTCGAGGATGACGGTGCTGACGATAACGAAAATGTGTGATAACAAACCGTTTTAACCGTTTTATGCCAGCTACGGTTGTCGTAGCCACAGCTGCTTTACATACAACGGTCCGCGCGCTCTCTTCCTCCGCTTCTCTCGCTCTTCCTTCCTTCGTTGTCCATTTGTTAGAAGTGGTTTGCGATGTGCGCCTCACCGTGCGTTCGTAATTGGCGTGTGTGATGATACGGTTGAGCATCCCTGGGCAATTTGTTTTTCTAGCTAGGCCCGGTAAACAAAGTAGCCAAGTGTCAAACGAGTGTTTATAATCAGTAGTGGTTGCGTGAAGGAGCCAATTGAATATTTTCGAAACAAAATCGCCTAAAGGATGTTTTTGCGCGCTCACTAATAGAATACCGTGTACCGATTGTGTTGTGTGACGTGTTTACTAGTGAAAATAAACCACGCGGACATCCGGCATCGACGCGCTTCAAGTCCATCACGGACAAGGAATAAGTATTCTCCTCGTACCTGCATACCTGCAATTTCACCTTCCACCGTCTCGTAGGCTGATCTATGAGTGATACTTTTCACCACATTTCAGGCAAGCTGCACCTCAAACACTCTTCTTAAATTGAGTCAACTCGGACGCTGACTGCACATTGATAGATAAACAATGCGTTATCGGCTGGCCCGCGCAACACCTTCGGAGCACCGTATAGCATATTCCGTTTCTTGTAAAACGCCGATGACGTTCGGCGTGGGATTTTTCGGCCTGCTTTGATTAAAATTGTAATAGTGACTTTATCGAAGGCTCCTCTGGTACGGGAACACGTACAGGCAGGTCCAGCTCGCGCCGAAACGCGGCTAGCTTAGCACCGCGATACTGCTGTATCGCACTCCGAGCGACTATTTTGATTTTTCAATTACGATTATGATGAAATGGTGCCGATAAGCAGCGCGTTCGCTTGACTGGCAAGGCCCACAACGGCCGCGTGCGATAAACGCAGTATGTGTGCATGAGGCCTCACGGATGATAACACCCTGTTCCTGTCCGCGACGACGACTCTGGTGGTAGCTTGTAACCGGTGTGCTGATGATGGTGTACGACACGGTGTCCGCCATGACAGTCGACGTAACGTCGGCCGTGTTATATATATGCAGGAAGTGATAAATTCATAAATTGTGCCGATGCAAGCATTGAGTAATGCCACAGACACACACACTCACCAATAAGCACACACCGGGGCGAGAGAAAATGGGACCGGAAAATGAGCTTGCCGCTTGCTCATCTTCAAACAACCGTGCCAGCCCGAAGACTCCCGGGTCCGTATCGTGTGCTTGGGTGAGGATTTTTTTTCGCCATTCTCTCGGAACGGCTGGGACTGGGATTTTTTTTTGTTTCGCCTGCTATCCTTGATCACACAGAGATACAGATTCTTCGTGCTTGTATCGACAAAATCGACAGGCCGGAAAGGACGAGCCGAAACCGAGAACCAGCACACAAAGCCCCGTTCATTAGGCATTGAGAACGGTACTGCGAATAACGCGGTGGAAGAGGAAGAAGGGCATGAGAAATGCATTCTCCTCACGGGCTTCTCATCTTTCATCCAGTGCAACTCAATACATAAACCACACACACACACATATACGTGAAGGCCCGGATGTCCCGATGACGATGTGACGATCACGACACCTGGAGGACCTGGCCTGTGGAATAGGCCTGTGGGAGAATGGGCGACGCATCGAAATAGACTTCCATCCCCGATGGGAACTTCACCTGGAAGTTCGGTTTGTTTTGTGCTGTAAATTCGTTCGGTGTCGAGGACCGTAGTGATTGAACGATACGTTTGGGTTCATTCAAGTTTTCCAACACAGAAAACTGAATATATATCGATTAAAAAAAAGACTGTGAAGATATGATTGAGTCTAGAAGACTTTTTCATGGTTGTATTGGCAGATCCGTTCATGGTTGCATAATGATATATACTTCACATCAACTTGAACTATTATTTTGATTTCCTCCCTTAAGACCATTAAAACCATACTTCTCTTAAGATAGCGCGCAGTCGTTCGGATCCAGATGGACTTAAGAGGGTATTGCATGAAACGAAATGAACTAAAATAGTGTTGTGTTGCTTGTTACAGTCGATCGAAAAGATCCACATCCACGCCACCGAAGGATACGGTCTATATGTCATAGGAACTACTAAAGCTTCTACCTCCTACTTCGCCCTAAGACGTCCAACATCTGAAAGGAACGGAGCAATCCATGTGCCCGTGCTAAATGTTAACTGTTTCGCCAAGAAAGAAACACACTCACAAAATAAGACACTGAAGTACGCACTCGACTGCATGCTGCTCTCCGCAGTTCATTACACCCAAACCGGGCTTAAAAATCCGGAGCCCGGTTCAAGTGGCACTCCATCGGATATTGTGTTTTTCGCGAAAAAGTGTGCGCACATTCTCCGGCGGCGCTTTTTTTTGTGCTCCACCCGCTCGGGTGCGCGACATGATGCAACGTTCTTCGCACCGAAGAACGAACCAAGTGACAGTGAAAGTGGTGCTGCTGTTGGCGGTGATGGTGGAATGTGCACGCTTGGCACGTTTTTCGTTGGGGTAGAAGTGCATGCGCGTCCTTGTGTTTGCGATGGCATCCTGAATGGCGAAATGGGGAGATTCTGGCTTTTCGGACGGTTTGGTACCGGTTTGGTTTGCGGGAGTGGTAGGAGAGTTCTTGTCTTCCGTGCCTATCTTGATGGTGCCGTGCGTTGCCCTTTCGTTTTCGGGGTAACCGTGCACATAAAGTATGCAACATAATGAATGGCACACTTCCAAGAGATAATACCGTACGATACGCGGCTGATTCTAATGAGCTGAAGAGTGCGTGAGCCTGCGTCAAGTTTTCATGATAAAAATATGCTTTTTCTATTAATACGGCCTCTGCTTTGTCTAATGTCGCTTCCGATAGGTTGACAAAGGAAGCATTTCGCCATGCTGGTGCCATTGCATCACATCTGGAAGACGGAACGGGCCGGCAAGGAGAAGTTCATTAATACGTTGCTCTTAATCTTCGATATTTTATATCCCCGGAATCGTCCAGTGCGCTCAGCATAAGGAATCGAAGAATCGATTGTAGAATTTCTCCTTTTCGACGAAGGGAAATGGTACTTAACGAGTTTGCGAGACGTTCAATCTTTGATTCAGTGCCATCGTCGTCAGCGCTCGGACCGATGGATACGGGATGAGTTGTGGGTACGTTATAAATCAAATCTTACTTGAAAACTTCCTTTCCGCAAAAGCTGGCGCAGGGTATGGCGGATATGACAGGAACTCTCGTGAGGACCGTGGGTGAGAGGCCCCCGATGCGCGTTGAATGAAACCAGGATGAAATAACACCGGAAGTCGTGCGGTGAAGGAAGGCAGGAAATAGAAGAGAAAAAAAAACTTCGTCCTTGCATTCGAACCGGGGGCGAACTCTTGCTTCCGCATTTTTTGATACGTCTTTGATACGTCGTTGCCCGAACTTGTCCGGAACTTCTTTTTTGTTCGGACACTCTCTCACTCTCACATTCTCTAACGCGCGCCCGGATCGATTGTACACCGGCTGCAGTGGAGTGAAGCATCTTCTAGAGGCTAGATAAAGGCGCCCAAAGTGACAGGAGGATTCGACCGTTCGAAAACGGAGAAGAGCGAAAACTCGAATCAAATGGAACCGCTTAGTGTGAGGGCGGCCAGTCTGCCATTCCGGTCCGGTGTGCGGGCGTTACTGTGCTTTATTTCTGCTCCGCGATTGGAAAACCGTGCAGAGCGTCTAGAGCCACAGGGATGTCCAGGAACTGCTGCCGCCAGCGAGCGGTACACGTCCAATTCGATTCGTCCGCACCAGAACAAAAAAAAAACAAACAATACCGTGCAATAAGTTGCGGCCGGCGGGACGGAATGGCCACGGGGGTGGCAACTTTTGAAATAAATTTTAAACTTGTGCTCTCCCATTCCATAAACACCCTTCTTGAAGTCGCCTGTCTTTGTACTTGCGCTAGACGGCATTCGGATACCCGGGGATGTGACCGGGGCTGTGGATTGGGGAGGGATTTTTCTGTCATGTTGAAAAAGAACTGTGATCTTACTTTTTCGTTCCTCGCTGGCTTGTTTTGTGCCACTGTCGAAGGATGCTGCTTTACGGGTTTGTTTTATTTTTGAAAATCTGTCGGAAAAAGTAAGCGTTTGCTTGGTGCTGTTTGTTCCGTTCCGTGCAGTTCAACGTGCATAGTTTTTGCGGACCAATTCGCATGCATCATTTGATGAAATGGCAACGGGCGACGGTGGTTTTTGTGAGTTCGGACTTGGTTGCATGCAGTGCACTGTGGGAAATTGTCGGGGGGAAAGAGAAAAAGCACGAATGCTGGAATCGTTCTTTCTTACGTAGCAAACTAATGCCTAAAACTAGAGAACAAGTTACCAGGAATAGCTGATATTTAGTCGCAAAAACAAAGATCAGCTATTGTATTTCAATATCAAAATTTAAATATTAAAGTTTTCAAGGTTTTCAATCCGGATTGAATCCGGCAGTTGGACAATTTGAACTCACAAGAAATAACAAAACTCAATTATATTACTTAAAGTACTTGAAATTATCCAAATATATGGCAAAATAAACCACTAAGAGCTGGCTTGAACTGAGGCTTATAAGAGATCATATGAAAAGATTAAAAAGAGCAATACCACAACATTGATGAAGTATTGATAAAAAGCTAAAGAAAATTCTGAAATAAGGTAGGAACTTAATATTTGTTGTAGGCATATTATAACTTTTTTGAGGCAACTAGTTAGAGAGCATGATAGCATGAGAACATGTTTTGCTTATGCTAGAACTGATTGAATGTTAACATTATATTACAGAACTTATGTTATTTTTTGTTTTATTGTGCTGTATAGTATGAATATTGCAAATAGTTTGACTTGTTTCTTGCCTTAATCGTAATTGTTTCTATATTTTTTTACTTTTATACCAATATTTACATGGCAGTTACCCACTGTGCAGGGTGAGGATGATTTTTATGCAACCTGGAACAAGTAGAAGAGAAAATAACAGTAGCAGAAGTGTTGCGCGTCCACTGCCACTAGTAGACAAGCTTGGGAAATGTAAAATTTTCGTCCAGAAAACGGTGTCAGTCATCCAGCGCACGGCAATCGAATGGAACCGGTGTTGCATGAACCGAAAAACGCTGGAACTGGGTTGCACCTATTTGCCGTTCGTACAGTGCGCACGGGGCGATATGTTTTATTTGCACTTCATAATGCTCTCTTAACCGGCATGGCGCGCATAGTGCCATCACGTTACTCCACATCCGGGCCCTGCTTATTTACTGGGCGAAAAGGAAACGCATGGCCCCGAAAGCAACTTTTTATATGCACAAATAAACTGTCACACGATCGTTTGATGTTGTCGTGCCCTCCTTCCCTCCAGCTGGCCACCACCAACAGCTGGTGACTCAACAAGAATCAACGCCCCGGGGCTTTTTTGAGGAAACTTTATAGCACCAGAAACTGCGCCACGCCACGAACGAGCGAACGGAGACAGTCCAGACCCGCAGGTGGGGTGCGAAGAGAAGAAGATGCTTCCTTATCGACGCCGGTGGACGGGTTTTTGGCACCTGATAACCTGGGCGACGTTGGCCGGACGGACGACGAGCATGTGGTTTTGCTTGGGACGTTTTGCCTCGGAAAACGTGCTATTAGTCGCGGAGCGCGAGATGAAATCCGACGGTGAGTAAAGGTTGCGCGATCGAGTGATTGATACGTCATTTCGTTTCTGTAGAGTCATAGCCACAGCGCGAACTTCTGGACGCACACACACACACACAAGCACCAGCTCACCTGATATCGGAGATTGATGAGATTTGCGCAAACCACGTCGAACACTGGCTGGCGTTGTGTGGCTCGAAGCCTGGCTCGAAAATAAACAAAACGACGACCGGCGGAGTGGCGAAGCGCGATAAACAGGCCGCTTATCTGGAATGCGTGCGTTGAATATGCTGATATTGGGCAGATAAAGATAATTGGTGGTGTGCTGCCTTTTGCTCGTTCGTCCTCGGCTCCCCGATCGGTTCCAGCGTATTTTTAGTACGTCCCGCGTCAATTCAAAATCGACGAGATGACTCTTTCCTGGTTGAAGTCATTAGTCACTCTTCCTGAAGTGTCGAATCGACTCAAAGAGCTATTCTTTAAGAAGAGTGAGTTGTCTCGAATATTTTTAATTCGGTTTGATAACCCTGTTTTAGTTAGTCGTAGTTAGTCACGAAGGGATGAAGTGAGTCACCTCCTTTAAGCAATATTTGATTCCTTCCGAGAGTTGAAAAATTTTCAGCCTTTTGAGAGTCACCTCTGTTTACAACTCTATTGGGAGTTGTTTTGAAAGGTCTCGTTGACGTTTCCGTCTTCTTAGACTCGTTTGCTTGCTTTGAGAGTCCATTCTTCCCAGCGACGATTAACTCTTTATTGACTCATTTGGGAGTTGACTCTGTTTTCGCTTCTTCAGGATGATGGGTGTGAGTGTTAAGACTCCTAGAAGTATCTCACGCTTTTTGGAGCTGTTTGATGCGATTTGTGCGACTGTTTTCGGAGGTTCATTATCTTTGAAAACTTGCGGAGATATTTTTTCAAAAATAATGAGATTTTCATTAGCCATTTTCTATTCAATTGAATGAGCAACTCGCAAACTTTGGATAGTACACACCACCAGCATCATGCACGAATGGTGCGTAAAATATTTGAACCTAGTGTGTGGCACGCGACTCCTCCGTGCCGAAAGAAACCTATCGGAGCGTAACCAGCACGCGCGGACACGCGGCTTCGTACCGGCAGCGACACAACCACATGCAGCCCCTGCTACGACCACTTCGTGCGCGAGTTTTCCCGCTTAATCAGCAGCCCACCACCTTCCGTGCCGGGCAGCTTGTGTGAAAGCAACCACATGCCCCAGGCCGGCGTAGTGCGAGGAAAATGGCTGGTAGAATGGCGTTTCGCTTTCCTTTCGGACACCCAAACAACGCACACGTGCTCACCGTCGGACACCAGACGAACGGTGAATCGAAACCGACTCCGGCTTGGCGGGAAATTGGATGAAATCGTCGTTCGTGGTTGTCGTCGTCGGATCGAGCTGGTGGAGGGAAAAACTCCCCCCCCCCCCCAGGCAACTCCCGAGTTCGTTCGGTGTGTTGGTGTCGTTCGGGCTGCGCTATTTCGGCGCGCTGTTCCATTCGGAGGCGGAGGGAAAAGTTCAAGTTCAGCCATATTTCGTCTTCGGGTTGTTTTCACCGTGCGGGCACGGAGGGATGGAAAACCTCCCTTTTCGCCGCACGATGTCTCGGGCCCCGGTGTATCCGTGTACACGCACGCACACACACACTTTCGCTCTCGTTCTCGGTTTCGGCTCTGCGTCTTCGGTTCCGTCGAAAATCGGGCGGGAAAGCCGTTTTGTGGAGCCGTGCCCGAACAAAGAACCGAACCGTTTCGCAGCCGTCGGCAGCCGTTATGGCCATGACAACAAGTTGTCTGCAACCATGTGCGCTGGTGAAGGGTGGCCAGGTTTCGTTTGCTTGCTGGCTCAGCATCGTGTATCGCAGCATAGAACGGTTGTAGGCATGAGTAAGCTACCGAATGTGTGGACACTTCTGGAGAGCGTTCTTGTGCGACGCGTTGAGTGGAGTCGCACTTCCGGTCGCGGCATCCGAGATGGGAGGAAGTTCACTAGACGGTGGTTTATAGTTGCTACTGCAGATGAGTAGCTAGAACATAATAGAGCGATTTGAAACACTTGCTTCTTTGTCAAGAACTACATGTTTGCAAGCCGGTCACAGTATGCCCACGTTTGCATCTTCTGTTTCCTTCTGTGTTTTGCTTTCAAATGCTAGATTTGTTTAGAAATTAGTTTTAATTTCGCGGATATTGTCATAGAATCACAGAAGTTCAGTTGAGCCAACCATTGAGGTTTGCTGTGTGATTTTTTGACCTCAAGATAGTACAATAATGACTTTATAAAATAGGTCAAATATGGCGTAATAAAGAAATAGGGCAAGAAATTCTCCAAAAAACTTAATTGTTTTAGAAGTTTTACAAAATTTGAATCTTTTCAAGGATGTAGAAATAAAATTGAGACATATTTTGAATCATTATCCCTACTCCTACTTTTAAGTTAGTAGTGTATTAGATAATTTAGAGATTATTTATCCGCAATATGAAGTTATTGATAGTTTTTGTTCATTCCAGGCTTATGCTCCTCACGCCAAAAAAAACCCAAACTTTCTTTTTATGAAACGATTGCCTTAAATTCAACTAATGATATATTTGTAGAACCAGCCTATTCCTATTCATATTTGAAAATGCGCTGTCACGATTAACAAAAGACGCAAATAACTCAAAACATGGTCGTTATAGTGCTGAAAAGGCGACAACATCGACCATTCCAGGACGGGAATATGAATTCCAGTGTAATGCAGTTTCCCCTGGCTGTGCATATTCATGATGGGGGTAATATTTGCATTCGCTCCCGGAGAATCACACAAAAACCCCCCCAAAAAACGAGATTAATTTATGGTCGTTTTCGCAGTCAATTATACAATCTTCACCCACTTTTCAATCCGGCCAGCCAATTACACAACAGTCCCAGCGTGTCCCAGTGGACGAAAATAAAGGAGTCCTTGTCAACCTGCGTCCCGAACAAGGCACATAAAACCGTTCCCTGGAACTGCTCCAGCTCCGTGCGTGTCTGTGTGTACGTGTACGGGAATCGGGATTTTATCGTTTGTTTATGGAAAGTTTCTGACCCCTCCAGACCACTTTCCTCTCACCCACCTCGGGGGTCGGGCCCCCATATCGTGGTGCGCGTTCCCCTGATCGATGTCATAATGGCAAAAGATAGACGTCTCGCGATTGTGGCTTTCCCGATTTCTTTTACTTCCCCCGCGCATTGTTTTTATGGGCCTCACTGTTATAGCGATTTTCCTGGATGCGTGTGTGTGTGTGCCGCCGCCGGGCAACGTTTTCATGATAACGGCACGTAAATTATATGCTCACGTTATTGATATGAGTGCCATAAACATTCAATGGCAAAGTCGGCACCGTTTTCCATCGGGTTTGCCGGAGTGAGGGTGGGTGGGTGGTTGGTGGAGGGAGGTTGGAAAAACTAGAGCACGAGCGTCCGAACGCCGACCGGAAGTGGCCTTCCCGCCACAGTACGGAGAGGGGTTCCCGAAGGAATCGAAGCGAAACATGTGAACGGTAAATAAAAAAGCGTTTTTTCCACACTGACACACAGACGGAGACCAACGATGAGGACGACGACGACGACGACGCCGAAAAAATGGGCATAATCCTTCGAGCCATTTCGAATTGACCATTTTGGAGCTTCGCCTGTGGACGAAGGACGAAGGCACACACACACACAAAAAAAGGAAAACGTCACACAAAACACACAAGCAGCTCCCGCCGCAGCTAGAGGAGCGTGGAGTGTAGTACGAATAAAATATCAATTAATCTAAATGGTTGTGTTTCGACGATTTATATCCGGCCGAAGTACTTGGATACCTCCATCCCCCTCCGCCCACTATGGGTCTCTTCCCCAAAGAGGACGAAGAAGGGATGCGTGCGGAAGTAGCTAAACATTATTGCCCGGTGGTGATTTTTGGTTTTTGGGCAGTTTTATAATTTATTTCGAAACTTTTCATGAGCTTTTTATTTTGGAGCATTTTGTTTCCCGATCTATGGGTGTGTGTGTGTTCTGTGAGGTGTTATTGTTGTTGCGATGGAGCATTTGCGTGCTTTTTTCTTGTTCTCCTTCTGGGTGAGTTGTTTTTTGTATTTCTGGCCCGGTGTTCGGTATCTGTCAGCAAACGTTTCGGGCCCGGCAGGAAAAGAAGCTGCCCAAATGAGAAGCCGGTCAATAAGAACGGAATCGAAACATCGTCCTAAAGCGCCGCGCAACCGTGTGTCTGAGGACCGGCGATGATGTCCGGCGTAGGCTTTTGGGCTGTGGATAAGGACGAACTTTCGGGTGGGAGGATTAGATTAATACAGCGGCCGGAAGCCGAGGGCCTGGTGCTGATGGACGTGCCGAAAGTTTTAAATGCGATTGCGCATTAATTTTAAGCTTTTCATTGTCAATTTGTGGCGGTCGAAAAGCGTGTTACTCTTGTGCCGGCTGGCACACAGAATTAGGCTCCATGTTCACTCTGCAGGAAGGGAAGGTTCTGTTCCAAACGAATCCGTGTGCGGTAATGGAAAAGAAGCGAATCATTTCTCGCCCGAAACAACTCTTTCGATCACTCGTGGGAAACTCTGTGGAGATAAGTATCATTTTCAGGCAGGACTAATTGCACGGCCACCACATTTTCGATCTCTCGCTTGTCCTTTCCTCTAGCGGTGAAATTATGTCTGCAAGCTCGTATTGCGAAGGCTATGGATAATTAGCGGGAATCGTTCGTTATGGCACCCGTCTGCAGACGAACACCGTTTCGTTCGTCCTTGAGTTATGAGCGCTTATGCTAAGATCGCACTCCGAAAACATCTGCCAATCGTTTATCGCTTCTTTCTCGATTGGGGCTCCAATGTCTCGGCGACCGGGACGCGCAAACCCTGATCCCGGTCGATTCCCGTGCCATCGGCGACGGGGACAATCGTGTGTTAATTGACCATAAATCGACGAACAGCCGCAGCAGCAGCTTTTGCGCGGAACGTTTCCTTTATTACACACTTTGAAGCCGGTTCCGCGCTGGTGCGGGGCAAAAAAAAAACCGCGCGAGAGAAAGTGAAGACGTTAATGCGATGTCATAATTACGGAGCAGCGACGGCGACGGCCTGTCTGTTGTGCGTGCCTTTCGATAAACGAACTGGCGGTGGTGCGAGCAATGATAAGTAAGCGATTAAAAACGATTTTTTGGCACGCATAATTTGAGCATGAAAAATGGTGCAGATGAAGTACGCGCGAGCTGCACGTAAAAACAAGTCCCAATGCATGCACCGAGCAGCTTCTTATGCGTTGCTTTGCAGCTTGGACGAATACGTTTATGCCTGACCACCTTGTACTTCGTTTGTGTGGCTTGTTATCATTTTTTGTAGCTTATATTTCCCGATCGCTGAAGCGCTAGTAACGCTCCTAGAAGCTTTCATATTTATAGAAAGTTTTTACTTTTCGAACATTCTTCCACAGCAAGCGATTCCTGAAGCGATTTTCGAGTTGTTTTTATTGTTTTGCTCACTTTTACTTTTTCTATTTTTGGTTTTTC
>KZ072430.1:63081-75290 GCA_002091845.1 Anopheles cracens
GAAAGGAAAAAGAACTTGAGCTTAAAATTGAGAGTGAGAAAGAACAAGATCATGAACGCGCATAGCAAACGTAAGCGCTTCATAGAACAAAACGAAAAATATGCAGAAGATACAGCAAAAAAAAAACACATTACAAACAGTTACAGTGAGCACAACCGAATACAAAAAAAAACATAAAAACTGTGTTCGAGCGAACGCGAACAAAACGAAAAATGAAACAACATCACAAAAAACAAAGCGCAAAAAAGGAAAACTCTTCCAGAACAGAAGTATCGGAAAAGAAAATAATACGCGCGCACCGAACAAAAATGGCCACTTTCCCCATCGGAAACGCTTGGCCGGAGGAGAGAGACAGAAAAAAATCCAACTACAACCGGATTTTTCGCTACCGGGTGGCCCACGTCCACGAAGGAAGAGCTGGAGCGAGTAAAATGGAGGACGATGGCGAAAAAAGCAGCGTCACAGGAGCAGGAAGAGCAGAAAGCGAAAAGTTTTATAATTTATTTCGAAACTTTTCATGAGCTTTTTATTTTGGAGCATTTTGTTTCCCGATCTATGGGTGTGTGTGTGTTCTGTGAGGTGTTATTGTTGTTGCGATGGAGCATTTGCGTGCTTTTTTCTTGTTCTCCTTCTGGGTGAGTTGTTTTTTGTATTTCTGGCCCGGTGTTCGGTATCTGTCAGCAAACGTTTCGGGCCCGGCAGGAAAAGAAGCTGCCCAAATGAGAAGCCGGTCAATAAGAACGGAATCGAAACATCGTCCTAAAGCGCCGCGCAACCGTGTGTCTGAGGACCGGCGATGATGTCCGGCGTAGGCTTTTGGGCTGTGGATAAGGACGAACTTTCGGGTGGGAGGATTAGATTAATACAGCGGCCGGAAGCCGAGGGCCTGGTGCTGATGGACGTGCCGAAAGTTTTAAATGCGATTGCGCATTAATTTTAAGCTTTTCATTGTCAATTTGTGGCGGTCGAAAAGCGTGTTACTCTTGTGCCGGCTGGCACACAGAATTAGGCTCCATGTTCACTCTGCAGGAAGGGAAGGTTCTGTTCCAAACGAATCCGTGTGCGGTAATGGAAAAGAAGCGAATCATTTCTCGCCCGAAACAACTCTTTCGATCACTCGTCGCGGTTCGGTGAGCTGATGGGACCGTAAGTGTTTTTTTTTATTATAATGTGCATCATTTATACATTATTGTTTGCAAATTGCATCTATCGATAAATCCCATATATATTTTACAGGATTTCCTTTATTGTTCATAGTTTTGGAAGCAACATTTTTATCGAATAGTTTAATCTAATTAAACCTAGCTTTGTTGCTTTGAATGGATGTAATTGAATGTAATTGAACAGCTAACTAACTATTTTGGTTTATAATTTAATGTAGAAAAGTATTAAAACATCTTGGATTTAGTCTCGTTTTATTCAAACAATGAACTATGTTTTATTTGCTGTCCGTACTGCTAGACAACAATCTCAAATTTCCTTTTTTGTTGAATGCCAACAGTGTTTCTTCACTAACGATGCCTTTATTACAATATTTTTAAATTATTTTTAAATTTTGTACAAAAGAATCGTATAATTGGCGTGCAATTAGTGGGAATCAATAAAAAAAATACATTCATAATAAAAAATAAAATGGAATTTATTATTTCCTTTTTGTAAATTATATGCTCACGTTATTGATATGAGTGCCATAAACATTCAATGGCAAAGTCGGCACCGTTTTCCATCGGGTTTGCCGGAGTGAGGGTGGGTGGGTGGTTGGTGGAGGGAGGTTGGAAAAACTAGAGCACGAGCGTCCGAACGCCGACCGGAAGTGGCCTTCCCGCCACAGTACGGAGAGGGGTTCCCGAAGGAATCGAAGCGAAACATGTGAACGGTAAATAAAAAAGCGTTTTTTCCACACTGACACACAGACGGAGACCAACGATGAGGACGACGACGACGACGACGCCGAAAAAATGGGCATAATCCTTCGAGCCATTTCGAATTGACCATTTTGGAGCTTCGCCTGTGGACGAAGGACGAAGGCACACACACACACAAAAAAAGGAAAACGTCACACAAAACACACAAGCAGCTCCCGCCGCAGCTAGAGGAGCGTGGAGTGTAGTACGAATAAAATATCAATTAATCTAAATGGTTGTGTTTCGACGATTTATATCCGGCCGAAGTACTTGGATACCCACTCCCCCCTCCGCCCACTATGGGTTCCTTCCCCAAAGAGGACGAAGAAGGGATGCGTGCGGAAGTAGCTAAACATTATTGCCCGGTGGTGATTTTTGGTTTTTGGGCTTTGTTTTGTTTCTTTTTGCGTGCGCCATACGCGTGCTGGACCCGAGAGATGGAGGACGATAGTGGGAACGCGGAATGTCAAGCGGCGGCACACGCGGCGTGTGTTAGCGGCAATATATTACGTTGTTTTGTTGTCGATGCTCGTACCGGCCGAGATATCGGCGTAATGTGCGGAAAATTGTACGACGCGCGCGGTGGGGGTAAACATGTCGAGCGGCTAGATGCGAGGCGTGCGATAAAGAAAGTACGCGCTCTGGGACTGCTTGCGGAACGTTGGTTTTTCGTTCCTTAATTCGTCTTTGTTTCGCCTAAACCATTTTATTATTCGTTCGATTTGAACTATTTGCGATGCTTTCTATTTTGCTTGCAGATAGCTAATCACGTTGAATTGCAGGGGTTTTCTGTGTCAATTTTAGAGAAATTTTTACCTTATTTTGGATTAATTTCATATGGTTTTCGTGTTTTCTCATAATTTAGACTCAGTTTTTGTTCTTTTTGCTACCGTTTGACTTTTTTTTTAATTTTCTAAAATTTTCAAATAATTTGCCAATAAACTCAAAATTAATACGCAAAACTTTTTTCATTTTTTTGGATATCATTAGTGCTTAGTTTTAAACAAAAACGAATCTAATCGGCCTAGGTTTATTTTTGAAGTAAGCAAGCATAGCAAAACGATGAGTTTTTATTATTTTTAGTTGTTTTCAGCTATTTTAATTTGGTCTTGTTTAATATTTTGGAGTTTTTTTTTATTATAATGTGCATCATTTATACATTATTGTTTGCAAATTGCATCTATCGATAAATCCCATATATATTTTACAGGATTTCCTTTATTGTTCATAGTTTTGGAAGCAACATTTTTATCGAATAGTTTAATCTAATTAAACCTAGCTTTGTTGCTTTGAATGGATGTAATTGAATGTAATTGAACAGCTAACTAACTATTTTGGTTTATAATTTAATGTAGAAAAGTATTAAAACATCTTGGATTTAGTCTCGTTTTATTCAAACAATGAACTATGTTTTATTTGCTGTCCGTACTGCTAGACAACAATCTCAAATTTCCTTTTTTGTTGAATGCCAACAGTGTTTCTTCACTAACGATGCCTTTATTACAATATTTTTAAATTATTTTTAAATTTTGTACAAAAGAATCGTATAATTGGCGTGCAATTAGTGGGAATCAATAAAAAAAATACATTCATAATAAAAAATAAAATGGAATTTATTATTTCCTTTTTAAAGTTTTAAATGCGATTGCGCATTAATTTTAAGCTTTTCATTGTCAATTTGTGGCGGTCGAAAAGCGTGTTACTCTTGTGCCGGCTGGCACACAGAATTAGGCTCCATGTTCACTCTGCAGGAAGGGAAGGTTCTGTTCCAAACGAATCCGTGTGCGGTAATGGAAAAGAAGCGAATCATTTCTCGCCCGAAACAACTCTTTCGATCACTCGTCGCGGTTCGGTGAGCTGATGGGACCGTAAGTGGCCGTGATAATAGAAATAAAATAGATCGAAAATGTGTTCATCCACCACCAAGCCGATTTGAACAGTTTGATTTTCACTTGCAAAGTTTTTTTTCGATTGTTTTTTCGAAGACAGTCAAGAGCGTGGGGTTTGAAATTTGCAATTTTCATCTTCATGTGGCGTGCGTGCGTTTTTTTTGCGATCAACGGAGCAGGAGGTGAAAGGAAAAAGAACTTGAGCTTAAAATTGAGAGTGAGAAAGAACAAGATCATGAACGCGCATAACAAACGTAAGCGCTTGATAGAACAAAACGAAAAATATGCAGAAGATACAGCAAAAAAAAAAAACACATTACAAACAGTTACAGTGAGCACAACCGAATACAAAAAAAAAACATAAAAACTGTGTTCGAGCGAACACGAACAAAACGAAAAATGAAACAACATTACAAAAAACAAAGCACAAAAAAGGAAAACTCTTCCAGAACAGAAGTATCGGAAAAGAAAATAATACGCGCGCACCGAACAAAAATGGCCACTTTCCCCATCGGAAACGCTTGGCCGGAGGAGAGAGACAGGAAAAAAATCCAACTACAACCGGATTTTTCGCTACCGGGTGGCCCACGTCCACGAAGGACGAGCTAGAGCGAGTAAAATGGAGGACGATGGCGAAAAAAGCAGCGTCACAGGAGCAGGAAGAGCAGAAAGCGAAAAGTTTTATAATTTATTTCGAAACTTTTCATGAGCTTTTTATTTTGGAGCATTTTGTTTCCCGATCTATGGGTGTGTGTGTGTGTGTGTGTGTGTGTTCTGTGAGGTGTTATTGTTGTTGCGATGGAGCATTTGCGTGCTTTTTTTTCTTGTTCTCCTTCTGGGTGAGTTTTTTTTTGTATTTCTGGCCCGGTGTTCGGTATCTGTCAGCAAACGTTTCGGGCCCGGCAGGAAAAGAAGCTGCCCAAATGAGAAGCCAGTCAATAAGAACGGAATCGAAACAACGTCCGAAAGCACCGCGCAACCGTGTGTCTGAGGACCGGCGATGATGTCCGGCGTAGGCTTTTGGGCTGTGGATAAGGACGAACTTTCGGGTGGGAGGATTAGATTAATACAGCGGCCGGAAGCCGAGGGCCTGGTGCTGATGGACGTGCCGAAAGTTTTAAATGCGATTGCGCATTAATTTTAAGCTTTTCATTGTCAATTTGTGGCGGTCGAAAAGCGTGTTACTCTTGTGCCGGCTGGCACACAGAATTAGGCTCCATGTTCACTCTGCAGGAAGGGAAGGTTCTGTTCCAAACGAATCCGTGTGCGGTAATGGAAAAGAAGCGAATCATTTCTCGCCCGAAACAACTCTTTCGATCACTCGTCGCGGTTCGGTGAGCTGATGGGACCGTAAGTGGCCGTGATAATAGAAATAAAATAGATCGAAAATGTGTTCATCCACCACAAAGTCGAACAGTTTGATTTTCACTTGCACGGTTTTTTTTCAATTTTATTTCGAAGACAGTCAGTAGCGTGGGGTTTGAAATTTGCAATTTTCATCTTCATGTGGCGTGCGTGCGTTTTTTTTTTTGCGAAATTCGCTGCCTGCCATATGTACCTTATACGGCTTGCCAACGCGTGAAGGATGATCTTGTGAAGAGGAGTCGGGTTCTATCTTCTTCTTGCGGCCGATTCTTCCAACCCACCCCCAGGTTTACGTGGTTTGACTCCTCAAAAAGTCCCGGTAGTGCAAGGTCAGGATCCTTGCTGGCAACATGGCACATTTTCATTTTCGCGTGTCATCCCGGTGCTCGTCTGTGCCTGTATTTGCTTTATCTTTTTTTTGGTCCCTGACTTTGACAGTGCCAAAGACTTCGCGACCGTCCCGGTCCGCGGAAGAAGGCGACGTTTGTACTTTCCGTATTTCCTTTTTTTAATATTCACGGCTGAATTCACCTGAATTTGATGATGTATTGAAGCGGCGGCCCGTGTGGCCGGGTTAGAGGGGAATATTCCTCGCAGTGGGGGTGAAGACGCGGTGATGACGCGAATTCAGCCGCACCGAGCGTCTTCGCTCGGGATGCTCCGTATCCCGGCGGCAGCGGCGACGGCGGCTGCCGGGCAATATTTGCTTTTCATGACTGGGATTACAAAATCGGGAATGGCGAGCGCGTCTTGAAGAGGCGAAACGGAAGCGTACCAGAAGGTGGCACGCTGTTTGGGGGTAGGTGGCCGTTTGTGGCCACAAAGCAAGCAAGTAAAGATGCTCTGTTTGCTCTCTGTTTCTTTTCGCTTTTTTTTCTCTTGCGGTCCCGTCAGGCAATCGGCAATGCGGAGCGAGAATTGCCAAACGTCGAACGCGGTTGTTTCTGGGCGCGTGTGAAGGATCTCAAATTTTGTCATGTTTTATTTGAAAGTGTTTGATTTCTTGCTACCGTAGCGACGGGACCTGTCTTCGGTGGGTTCGTATCGTATCGCACGGAAGTGGTATTCACTCCAAGTTGCCATTTTCATAGTTTTTTCTTCTTCTGTGCAACTTATGGTTCCGGCTTTTAAATATTTCATATGACATATTCCTGTACACTTCTCAATGATTGACAGATTGAGCTTAAGTTTATTTGAATCACTAGTTTCGATGTTTTGTTTATTGTTTCTTTTATTTGTTATTTTTTTGGTTTCTTTTTAAAATACATCTTCATGTGTTAATATGCAAAGTATCAACCAAAATATCAACCATTTTTTTCATCTTAATGTTATGAGTATTTTCTCTTCTGTTTTATTTATTTGTTCTATCTTTCTTTTTTATTTGTATATTTTATCTGTTTGATCTTTCATCAGTATTTCTTGTTAGAATTACGATGTTTTAGTCTAAAGTATCACTTATTGTATTCTTTATAAACACTTCATTAAATGAATGATTCATTCATATCTTTGTGTGCTGACAATTTGATATATTTTCTTTTGGTTCACGTTGCACTTTGAATGTCGTTCTCTTGTCTTTTTTATTTTGACGTGTTGCAGTTTCTTTGTAAGAGTAAATTTTATTTTTGTTTATCTAATTTTCAATGTTTTGAAATATTTAAAGAAGTTTTTTTCGGATCACATCTAATAATCCGATAGTTTACAAAAAAGCTTTTCAGTCTGAGCTGCTTTTCACTTTTATCTACACTTTCTCGGTATAGCTCATGGTTCAAGTACTTTGCACCAGATTTGCTAGCTCACACCTCTTTAAGTGTGAACAGTTTGGGATGGAAATAAATTAAAGTTTTGATGCCCGACTCGTCGAACGGCAACATGATGGACAGGAAACAGCCGAAGAGGGAAAACTCATTTTTCTACTTCTCGTTCGCTTCGCTCGCGCTCCGAATTGGATAAGAACGGCTAAGAGAGACACCTGAGTGCTGGCATCGCTGGCGGATAGAAGGTTAAGGAAACAGCAGCGACAACGTCGAAGTAACAACCCAAAAAAAAAACCGTACTCGAGAGCACGCAAATGGGCTTTTCTGGGCCAGGCGATGCGAACCTGAGAGGGAATGGGAAAATAAATTGTAAATTGAAAATGTAACTCATGCGAAATATTATTTCTGAAATTCAATTTTTTTTTTTCGGTTGGCCTTTCGGGGGCGGGAGCTGGTTGACGGGTCCCGGATGCCCTTGGCGGCCTTGATCGTTGTACGTTTCGGTCTGCTGCTACGAACGTGCGCGCTAATGCTGACGAGTTCGATCGAAACGCTTCCCAATTGCAATCTTTCGATCCTTCCGCAACTATTGGAAATCTTATCCATAAGCACCGGATGTAATAAAGCGTCACCGTGCAGCAATGTATCGTCCGCTCGGTGGGTCCGTTCCGGCGCATGTCGGAAAATGTAATCCATTACGGTTTATTGGACGAATAAATCATCGGAAATCTTACCGCGCGAGCCACTGTTTGCGCACCTAATGAATATGTAACGACTGCCGAGAAATGCGCCCTTGATAGTTTGCGAGTGTTTAATAAGCAATTTCGTGTAACGCATGAAGGTAAAATTTTAATTAAAAAATGCGTCATACATCATCCCGACCGCGTCGAGCAGCAGAATCGCACACTAGTCACAAACTTACTCTTCCCTCAGCTCTCTCTCTCTCTCAGTGGGACGAATTACAATTGAACGAACAACCCTCGTTGGTGCAGACAACAATAAAAAATCGCATGTGTTCGTATGTATCTTGTCTTCGCCGGGCGGAAATTGCGTTTTCCGCCGCGACGGCAAACCGCTGGTTGGAAATCGTACCCAATAATTCGCCAAAAGTAATTCGCATAAAATTATCCTTCGGCGTGCGTGTTTGCGTACGCCGGGCAAAGGCGACGCGTTTGCATTCAAACACACACGCTGCGTACGCACGCCTTGTAGGATGCTCCTTGGAATTGCAAACGTAAGGACTCGTAAATTTCCGACGACTCCCGTATCCGACGGCGGGCCCCGCCGTAAGTTGTCGGTTGGCTGGAAGAAGTTTGCGCCCGCACGCACGCTGTGTGTCAATACTGAGGACGGCCGGAAAGGACGGCCCACCACGGTTCGGGATGGCTAGGTGTGTGTGCTACACGGACACGGGCAGAGTGTTTGAGCAGTGGTGCCTACTCATCTATGAATTAAAATTAAAATATTCAAAAGATCTCAGTTGTTTTTGTACGCAACGGAGATGGAACAGCGAGCACACGGTGTAAAATGATCATCTTAATGCCTTTCGTTCACAAGGATGCAGTAATTGTGATGAAGAATGCGTATGAGCGCTAAGAAATTAGTATTTTGTAATGATAATATCATAATACGCCTCACATACGGCATTCACGGTGGAAATTGCGGGGAAAATTGCATGAGGAGAATACGTATTCCTTTTTCAGATTTATATGCTTCTAAAATATGTTTTCGATTGCCTTACTAACGCCCCGTTTTTGTCCTTTCGCCACACTCTTGCAGATGCAGCGGACAGCAACGTTAGGAACGTGAAACCAAAGCCAAGCTGAAAACGCAAATCATCACCCCAGTGCGCTGCTTCAACACGGTGCACGGTGGAACATCATCTATTCAATGAAACTGCAACTGGTTTCGCTGCGTCAAGCTCTAAACTACTTTAAAAAGTTTCCTTCTTTTTTCCTCGTTCGCTTACTAATTTAAACGCTATTTATGTATTTATCCTCATCGCTAACTTATTTATTTATTTAAATTATTCAATTATTTGCTGCGAAAACAACAAGAACATAAAAAAAAGCAAACAAACACAACCCAAATCTATGCTAGTTCCAGTTACGTACACTTCTTGCCGAGCAAAAGAAGAAATAACAGCGTCGAGCTTCTAAGTCGAGTCAATCATAGCGGAGCGCTTAAGTAACTTAGTCGTTTCGAGTAAAAGTGCATTTTTGGGTTTTCGGCGCAAAGGCAAAAGCGAACAAATCAACCAACCAACCAACACTGCAGCTTGAGTGCATTCAAATCGGAGGAGGAAACGCGACAGTACAAATTAAACATACAAAACAACAGCAAACACAACAAAAAGCAAACCACACACCCATCGTGCTCTTCTCGTCGGGAAGTGGAAAGAGGATAAAGCTGAAACATACCAAAAAGAAAAAGGAAAGATAGAAAACCAACGGAAACCGATTCGACAATAAGGAACGACAGAGCGAATAAATTCATCCAACCTCCCAGTTCATCATACAACCAAAAGCGCCAACAAGCAAATATACAAAAAAGATCATCACCAACAACAAAACAAAAAACAAACCAACCAATCAAAGTACAAAGTAAATTACAGAGGAAATATTTAAAGTATTTAATATCGAGTCTTTAACGTAATATAAAACAAAACAAAAATCGGGTACTGTAAATTGTCATCGCTGCGTGTGCGCTTCAGCTGGAACCATCTGCCTCCGTTTGTTGTACCAGGCAACCGCCATGTGGGCCGAGGCCATCGGATGAGCACATGCAAAAGGAGCAGTGTATCGTCGTCTCTTTGTCGCTCCAGAAGACGACTATCGCTGCAACGATCATGCTGTTCATGATGATGACGATGATGGCAGTGTCGTGCCTTGTCGTGACTACCATTACGCAAAAAAAACCCAAGGACCAGTTAACGTGCAATTAACGTGCTGGTGTTTTTTTTTTGCTATCTTCCTGTGGTGCTCGTTGCGGTTTCTTGTTGTTCGGAAGCAATATATTTTTCGCTACCACCGTCCTCCTCTCGGGTGTCACCGAACTGTCACCCGGTGCGCGCGTGCCCGAGCGTGTACGTTTATCCCTGTTCCTGGAATTTAGCATCAAAGTTGCGACCCTGCACCAGTACGCAAATCCAACCGACGGGTGTGTGTGTGTGTGTTTGTGTGTGGGCACGCGCTTTCGCACTCCAAAAATAAACAACTCACAAACTGGCACATGTGCGCAGTCCGCTTCTTCGGGTGGCTTGCAGAGATAAGGCGCACCGCGTAGAATGTTTGTCTTCCTGCGGTGCTTTGCCCTTACCGGAAAGGTGTTTTCACCGATCATGTTCTTACTGATCGCACGGCACACAATGTTCTTCTAATCTGGCAGCATATGTCCTGGGCGACGGTTAACAACCGGCTGTTGGAAAGGGTTGAGGTCAAGCAAACAGACCGGGCCCAAGCACCGGGCTCTAACCGACGCTATCAGTGCAGATGCACGGCGCGCGATGTTTGACTTCGTACATGTTTTATTGATTCTTCCGCCATTCGAAAGTCCGTTGCGAGCGGGGGTGGCTTAACCGGTGACAGCTTGCGCTGGAGGTAATTGTTTTTTTCACGTTCTTCGTCGCTCTTCAAGTACTGTAATGCACGTAGAATCTCAACGGCAAACCGGTGGCGCGGCCCGGCAGATGGTGTGGCAGATTGTAAACCGTATAACGCATCGAGATCGGAAGTGTTTTTACGATCGCGCATATGGACGACGCCACTTTGCCGGTACGCTCAGGTCGGTATGTTCCGGGGAACCGAAAGTGAAGTTGTTCGGTATGCGTTTTATAGTTTTGACTTACTCCCGATCGGCAGCTTGTGGTTGCCGTTGACGGTCCATGTGACGCGAGTTTCTTTCGACTCCCATTTCCCATTGGGAACGATTTGATACGCGTTCTACGTTCGTTAGCGTTGCCAGATGTGTTGGGTTTGATTCCGCTCAACGTTTTCTGCCTTGCGAGAGAGCTCCTCCAATACTCGCGTCTGATTATATCAGCTGTTCATTAGGCGACAAGCCTGACCTACATCGTGCAGCAAACAGTCGCAAGTTAAAAAGTTGTTGTCCAGCTGGTGGTCGCGCGTGGACCTCGACTTGTAAGCCTTCTCTCGAGTCAGGTCTGTGGAGCAAATTGCACGAACCGCGCAGGTGTAACGCGCGAGGTCGTCAAGCGAGCCAAACGTCGTCAGCTGTGCGTCGTTTTGACAGGCGCTCATTGCGCTTCCGCTCCCGGGAAGAAGTCCTATCTGGGTGACCTGCTCGGGGTGAAGTCTTTCAAGTCGGTTGTTGTTTCGCAAGTTTGTATTTGCGGTGGATCAAGCAGTGCGAATGGGAGCTGAGGTGATGAGCAAAACCGAGGGCGCTTCCGACCCGGCTCGGGTTACGGAAGAAGGCCGCACTCTGAACCCTTCGAGTCGGATGACTCAGCGTCTTGGGGTACCGGTGGAGTGCAGTTTAATTGAACTTTGCGAAACTAATTCAGTTGTTTCATGATGTCTTTCTTTCGTTAAGAGGCCAAACTAAGCGGTATGAGCCACATTCAGGTTATACAAATTGGTAACCTAATCGTTTGTTTTCTCGACTACGCTTCTCATCACCTTTGTGAAGCGCTGTTGATCGGGATATGAAAATATGTTTTGCCCAAGCAAAACCCCTCAAGGATTGCCGGCTTCTGGTCTGTCGCCGCATTGCGGTTCTTAGTTTCGCTTTCTTAGCTGACGTGCGTCCGGTTTGTGGCTTTTGCGTTCGATCGGCAGAAACCGATAAGGCGGAAACAGGAAACAGGAACCCCCCGAAAACCATACCGTTCACGATGAGTAAGGTTGGCGGATAGAGTAACACAAAAAATGATGCTAATTAATTTACTGAAACCAGGGTTCCAGGGTTTTAACACTTCCGCGTGACGAATGGTGCTCGATCGGGAAGGCCCGGGGAAACTTGTGGAAAATGGCCGCTCAGAAGTAGGTTCTCCTGTGCTTCACACAGGAAGAAAAGCAACACAAATGAGAGGTAGGAATTGGATCATAAATTAACATAATAACAGCTTCGACACTGCTGTGCGTTTGTCGTCGTGTGCGTCCGTTCGTGGTTGTCGTTCCTCTCGTACCGTCTCTTTCTTTCTCGTTCCGCATCAAAGTCCCAACGGCATTCTGGCCGGTCCGTCGGTTGCTCCTGCGAATGAACGCCGAAGCACCATATGTCACGTCTGTCACACGGTGGCAGGAACCTGAACACTATGGGAAGGATATCGTTTT
>KZ072431.1:73715-85474 GCA_002091845.1 Anopheles cracens
GATTGCCGAGCGCTTTACTATTTTTTCTTATCGTCCTCAGGAATGGATCCAGGTAGACTAATTTGGACGCGGAGTCAACCGACACCGAAACCAGCGTGCTCAGGAAGCCGCTTTCTTTCACTTTAGCCCGGGAAAGGGCCCTTCCGGGAGTGCTATGTCTCTGGTCGGACGCGGATAGTGCTGACTACCGCAGTTTCATATCCTTTTGGGTGCTGTTTGCTGAAGCAGCTCCAGTATGTATGTGTGTGCGGGGTAAGTTTTCGACCCCTCCGCCGGAGAGACTCTCCAAACATTATTGACGCTGTGCATGATGTTATCTGCATTATGGAAATTTATCGACAGCGTGGCAGGCAGGCTGGCTGCTGGGCTTTAAAGTGTTCCTTCTATTTTCTCCATCGGTTAAAATTCATACACGCCCGCCCGCCATGTTGCCGGCGGGCGTGACATATGCTGCATAACAACCGCCGAGGGCCGGCCAGTGTCAGTGCCGGGCCGTCTCAAGGTACGTGCTGAACGGAAAATGATTTCTCTATCAAATTATCATCTATTCGGAAACTTTCGGGTTCTGGTGCCGTTTCCGTGCGGCGGGTGTGTTCTTGCGATGTGATGAATAGATTGAGCGAAAATAAGCTCACACATGACATGAGGTGTCCGTCTTTTCGTTAGGTTCTTCCATCGCAAGGAAGGCAACACACACACACACACGCACAAAAAAAAGAAAAACAACGCACAACTCCAACAGGGTGGGAGCTGTGTCCCTCGGAGTATGGTTTGGGTCGGAAAAAGTTTAGCACATGCCTTAACTCACTTCGCACCGCCAGCAGCCTGCCCTGCCCGAACACGTGTGCCAGGCGAGAAACTTCGGTACTCGGTATGTCCCGGTCGAAAAAGCGGTCCCGGAGGTCCCATAAGGACGTCGTGTTTCTTTTTTCGGTTCGGATTTGAAATTGTTAGCAAGCGGTGCGGGGATCCTAGTGACGATACTACGGTCAGTGAGGCTACGTGTTCTGCGGGGTGACGTTACTACGTCTCCGTTTTTACCCCGTCCTGAGCCATTATCGGAACTTGCTCGAGCAACGCGTTTTTCGCATTCCTTGCTTCATTCCGCCGAGAAAGAAAACGCCTCCACTCACAAGCCATCTTGTACTGCTCGTTCAAGTGTTTTCTTTACGGTTTGGTTCGCAACTCGTGTGGCTGCGTAAGGGGTGCGCCAAAAAAGGTGAAAAATAAAATAATAACAAACTGATTTAGTCGAGAAATACACACTTATACCAAAAAAGAATAAAACCTGACTTCGAATATGTGTATGTGTTTGTTTTGCACGAGTCTTCGTCCCGAAACGCAAAAAAGGGAACTTTTGTAGCCCAGACGACGATCGGCACTAGGAAACATGGAAAATACATTTGAAAAATAGTACAACGCTCAAGTCGCGGCACAAAGTCGAGCGAGAGAGACAACAAAAAAAGCACACGGACATGTTCCGGCGAAGACAGCCGGAAAGAAACACACCAGAATGAAGGAATAAACAGAACTTGTTACGTAGTAGCGTGACTAAGTGCCCCGCGGTAGGGTTTCGGTGGGTGGAACAAAAAAAGAAAAGAACAAAAAACGCATTAAAATGACCGGGGCAGGAGGGAACAGCAACGAAGCGCGGCTCCAAACTAACCTAACTTTCTTGCGCTCGGGACCAACTCCGCGGAGCGCGGAGAAAGATTCAAAATGTTTCAATTAATTTACCATCCTTAGTTTTTAATTCATTTATTTTTATTACCCTGCTCCTTCCAGAATCACTTCTCGCACGCTCTCGTTCACTCTCCCTCTCTCGTTCTCGCTTACACACTCACTCTTTTTTTTCGAGGGCGATTCGATGGCGCTTAGGAGATTTCATTCCGGTTCACTAGCTGCCGCCCGAGGGTGTCGTGCGGGGTTCCGGGCCCCGGCTCCCGGACGCTGCACGAGAACCGCTTCAAAACGTTATAATAAAATAGACGAAAAATCTAGTTCAGTCAACAGCGCCGGACGCCGGAGAAAGATTCAAAATGTTTCAATTAATTTACCATCCTTAGTTTTTAATTCATTTATTTTTATTACCCTGCTCCTTCCAGAATCACTTCTCGCACGCTCTCGTTCACTCTCCCTCTCTCGTTCTCGCTTACACACTCACTCTTTTTTTTTCGAGGGCGATTCGATGGCGCTTAGGAGATTTCATTCCGGTTCACTAGCTGCCGCCCGAGGGTGTCGTGCGGGGTTCCGGGCCCCGGCTCCCGGACGCTGCACGAGAACCGCTTCAAAACGTTATAATAAAATAGACGAAAAATCTAGTTCAGTCAACAGCGCCGGACGCGGCGGCGAGAACGGACCGGGTCCGGCGTCGAGTGGGCAACAAAAACGCAAAGCGGGCTTGAGATAAATTAAAACGCTCCACTTGCAGGGCCGTGCCGTTCGGTGCTAGGTTTTTTTTACCTACTCCTCCTCCTCCTTCTTCTTCTTCTTTTTCTCCACTATACTCTGTTTTCACTGTTGAACGAGTTTTCCCGTCGAGTTTTGCTCCGGCTCCCGACATCTCGTTTCGGGCCGGCGCTATCTCCACCGTGCGCGCTGGACGCTCGTGGACACCAACGCAACGGCCGGCTAAAAGGTTGAAACAGAAGAGGAGGGCAACCCAGCGCCACTGTGGCGCGCTTGACTTAAAGATGTAAATAATGTCAGCCCCCAAACGGATCGCCCCCGTTCTCGCCACCTTTGCCGCCAAGAGGCCGATGGCGCCCGTGGTTTGGCCTTCAGCTGCGGGAAGGCCCGTGCTGTAGCGCGAGTTTTGAATTCACACATAGCCACACGCTGGCGAGGGAGGGGCGTTGGAAGGTGGTACGGCGATCTAAGCATTATTTGTTGTCACTCGCCTGTCGCTTCGCTCTCCCCGCCAGCAGGGCGAAGATTCGACAGGTCGTCGATTTATGAGTCTGAGGACGCGAACGCGCATAGGAAATAAGACGTGCGGGAATATAAATTGAAACGACACGCCAAAAAGCAACAGCAACAGCAACAGCAACAAGGTGCCTCGTGCCGCGCCGAGGTGTTGTGAGCCGCAGGAACACCGGGAGATGATTAATAATCCACCCGCGGCCCATAACTGCTGGAACGACGCCAGTGTAAAGAGTGTGCTTTTTTTGACATTTTTGTTTCTCGCTCGCGGTCACCGAAAATCTTTCATCTAGTACCGGTGGATCCGGGCCGGTTTTACAGTTCGCTTTCACGTCCCTTTCGGCCACGGGCGCGACCTCCAGCGGACGGCGACGACTGGCACAAACGTCATCGGCAAGCCGGTTGATCATTAAATAGGAGTTCAATTTTTGCATACATAATATATTCAGGCATCGTATCGTGTCCGCCTCTGCTTTTTCTTTTCACGACTCGTTGGGTGTAAAACCGGAGGAGGTAGGGTGGTGGGGGCGTGTAGACGGCGGCGGGAGAATGTGTGTTTTTATTCTGTCCATTGTACTACACACTGTCAGAAATAGTCACTTCGCTAACGTGCGTCGTATGGAAGACGCTTTTAAACCCCGCACGCAGCAACACAAAGCGTAGCTAGAAAATAGTTTATTTACGTACGGACGCGTGTGAGGGAGCGAGAAAGCGATCGCAGGCTGAAGCGCAAGCCACATGTACGAAACCGAACGGGTCGCAATACGAAAATAACGCAGTGGAGAGAGGGAGAGGGGAGAAAAAAAAACACGGATTCGTAACGTGAACGTGCGACATCCCACGCAAGTTAAGAAGGCTCCGAGCGGGGCAACGCAACAGCAACAACCGTCCGGCGATCGCCTACGCCTCGACATCCCGGCGGAGGCTGACAGCCAGCAGGGAAGAATAATGAAAACAATTTTTACCCAAACCGAACACCGCGATGAGGTCGATCACACACACCCAAAAACACGGCAACCACATGCCACACGCTCGGACTTTAAAACCACTCGCTTAAACGTCCCGGCATCGAGTCTGCACCGCACAGTGGAAGTGGACGCGGATCAATACTTTATACGAATGTTTACGATCATAACGCCCAAATGGGGTTTGTTATAAAATATGGAAAAATAAGGACGGAAACACCTTCAAAGTGAGAAAGTGCTGTTGAGATTATGCCCAACATGTCCAAAACAAAACTAACTTGGATAAACTAGCTAGGTTGTTACGACAATTGATATTCCAATTCTTGAATTATGTACAACATGTCCATAACTAAGCTAACGTGGATGATCCAACTGGATGATTACAACAATTTCAATTCCATTTCATCTGGTGCATTATTTCAAAACAAAAACATCCAACGAATTGGTTCGAAATGTTATGACTAAATGTCAATCTTCTTGTTTTACTGTCCATTTATACGGGTGTACGCCTTCCACAATCTCTTGCAAAAAGACTCTTTTCACTAAAAGCAACCGATTTCTTTTCGCTTCTCCTCATGAACCCCGGAGTCCGTCCGAAGCGACAAGAAATAATAATAAACACATCCAAACAAAAGCTTCACCTCTACCATCGCACGGCCACAAACACCTTGGAATCTGCGTGCGTGGGCGTTGGGACCCGGTTTACCGAAATCTTCAGGTCTCGCACAACGATCGAGCGTGAAGGGAAGCTGAAAATATATAAAAAAAAACACGGCGACAGCTCGCCGGGTACAATGTACGGTGGTGCCGACAACAAACACCGACCCCGAGCGGAAGGTGTCAGGATCGCGATGGCAGCGGTGAACAGAAGGACCGTGGGGCTTGCTGTCGGCGGGCGGGGTATAGCGCGACGCTTAGAGCTGTGGCCGCAAACTGCGCATGCTAAGAGGCATCTAATTATACGGTCCGTGTGGTTGGTGGATGGTTTGGTTTTGGGGCCAGAGGGCTCCAGCGCATGTGGAGGTCAACGGGGCCGGACGGCCGTATATGTCGCGGAGGCGTCTCGAAACAAAACCGGCCCCCGAACCGGCTGAAGCCACATGTGAGCCCACCTTAAGCCCACAGGGGCAAAAAAAAAAGAGCACGCAAAAGCACGAACGCGCGAACACAGATCGGATCGGGCGTACGGGCGTGTGGAAATGGTCCGGCGGCGAGCGATGAAGGTTTTTTTTCTCTTGTTTTGTTTTCAAATCCCGGTGAGTACCAGAACGCAGAAATCAGAACTGCAGACTCACGCCGGATTGGATTTTTCGGCTTCATTAGGGACCAACCTTTGTTAGGTTTTCGGGTATTGATTGCCGGAGGTGCTAAGATATTGCCTGTCTGCCTGCCTAGCCTGCCGGGGCTGGTGTGAGAGATCACTCGGTAAGATTTTTAACTCTCCAGCTCCAACCGCGGTGTCGTCTGGGTGGTCTGCGGTTAAAGTCTGGACATGCCTGCGGGTGTACCAGCACCAGGGCAGGCAGGGTTATAATGCGCGGTAGTTGCGCGCTGATCGATCAATTGGACGATTTTTATTCGAGGGTTCCAGCAACAGGAACAGGAATCTCCGCCGACGTCGGATTAATAACCCAGCCGCACGTACGTCAGCCATTGGTCAGCTTAAAGGCGCTATAAAAAAAGAGCTTATGCTCACGGCGGTAACATTATTATTACCACAAGCTGGGCAGCAGTTGCTGCGCTCAGCCGGAAGGGACCTCACCAACAAAAGAAACGCTGCTTTGTTTTGTAAAACACCGACGCGATTTGCAAACCGTCCAGACCTACGTCGGCAGGCTTTTCATCTCAATTCATCTGCAAAACTGCGAATGCGGTTTGGTACACGCACACGCACGCCAAGCCAAGCGCTTTCGGCTTCATTAAATGTCACCCGCCCGCGTGTGTGTGTGTGTGGGTGTGTGCGCGTGTAATTGGCCGTACGATAACAGGCCGTCACAGCCGAACTTCCTACTGCTGCCGCCCGTGCCGCCGTTGGATGTGCAGGTGACAACTAACAAAATGGCAATGAACATTTATTTCCATTCCATTTCACACGCGCCCAGGACCTTCCACCTGCCCGCACTTTTCGCGCTCGAGCCGTGGTTGGCATTCAATTACGTGGTCCGCAGGATTAATGGCTACAATGTATTTTTGCTACTATTTTTGCTACATGATAATTGCCACTCAAAAATAACAAAAAAAAACCCCAGCACCTCTCACGTACTAGTTTACATTTACATCGAGTTGCTCGGTGTGTTACAAAATGGCAATGAACATTTATTTCCATTCCATTTCACACACGCACAGGACCTTCCACCTGCCCGCACTTTTCGCGCTCGAGCCGTGGTTGGCATTCAATTACGTGGTCCGCAGGATTGATGGCTACAATGCATTTTTGCTACTATTTTTGCTACATGACAGTTGCCACTCAAAAATAACAAAAAAAAACCCCAGCACCTCTCACGTACTAGTTTACATTTACATCGAGTTGCTCGGTGTGTTATTCAAGTTTCTTTAATTAAACTATTATCCTGTTAAGTATCTCTATGATTCGAATATTGCTGTATAGTTTAAACAAAACTTCTATTCTTAAGTGCCATTCTAACTCAACTGTGCCGTCAGGTTCAGTATGGAATATTTTAAAAAAAATCACAGATTGCGTGTTATTAAGATATTCCAGATATCCTTTTCGACCGCATTCGAGCATGCGAATTGTATGCTAATTCGTTTCGAAAAGTAATACACTCAAAAATAAAAGGATTTATATTTTCCTCCTGGACGCTCGGAAAGCGTCAGATTGATCGTTTTGAAATTGATTTGGGATTGAAGCAACAAAAAAACAACTCCCGGTGATCTTCCTACTTCTTACTTCATTCGAAGAAGCTCCCGCAAATTGCCCGCAGCAAAACAACCACTCGAACGCTTTGCATAGCCGATGGCCATCGTATTTCGTTTTTTTGTTCATTTTAAAACCGGAACCATGGGGGAGGCAATGCCCCCTTCGCCCATTGACAACAATGAGCATAAACGACACATACATACACCCAAACACACACGGCGCTAAATGGTCGATCGTTGGCACCGATTTTGTACGGGCAAAGGATGGCGAAACCGGAAAGAAGGATAAAAAAGCACCCGCCCGCTGCACCCAAGGACGCTCACGCATACCACAACACCCTGAAGACATAATATTCATACACGTCCCCGTCGTTTTAGTGAAGTTATTTTAGTGCGTGTGTTTCCCGGCAGCTTCCCGGCAGCATGTCTTCTGCGAACCTCCCCGCCCAGCCCACCGTCGCAAGAAGCTCGCCCGCCCGATTAGGGATGGATGGAAAATCACCCGAAAGCCAAATTCAAAAACCCGACCGGAACGCGGTTGCAAACAGGGCGGCTGGGCTGGACAGTGTGGGGCAGCCCGTGGAAGGGAGGGGTGGGGGGGGGAAATCCGTTTTCCCACTGAACATTTCCCACCACGGGAAAGAGGGAGCGAGCGAGCCAAAGATGGGGTGGCTTTTCCGATAGGGAGTGGGAGAAAAACGAAAACGAGAAGCATTTTTATTCGTTTTGATTTGAATTTTCCGCTTTCCGGGGCGGACGGTTGGGACCGGAAAAGGATTCACAATTGTTTATTCGCCCGTTTTTCTGCCAACCACCCCTCCACTCGCCCCCTCCCCCCCACCATCAGGCTCCAGTTGTTTATCCAGTGCGTTCGCGTCCGCCTGCGCTCCTTGCTCGTTTTTATTGCCGGCGGATTTCCGTTTTTCCGCGCTGGGTTTTCTTTTTCCTCGGGCAGGGGGAGGAGGGTCCGGAACGTACACGATCCTTGGAGCGGATCTTGCATTTTCCGAGCGGGCGGTGGTGGGAGGTGGTGTGTGTGTGGTAAAACATGCCCTTTTACAAGATCGTTGGTGAAATTGACGCTTTTATTTCGACACCCTCTTTTCGCAGCACACACACACCCACACCGGAAGGATGCGCGCAAGATGAGAAGGGGAGGAGGAGGGAAAATGAGGGAGCGAGAGTTGGCGATGGGGTGGATTGAAATGTTAATATCAACACTACGCGCGCTTACAGGTGGAAAATGGGCCCGACTTGCCTGTAATTTGCATACAGCCGGTGTCCTTTTCTGACACACTTTTCCCGGGCCTGTTTATTCTGCGCGCCCGCGTGTGTGTGTGTGTGAATGTCCAATTTTCCACAATGCATTATTTAAAACAAATACTAAGCACACTTTTCTGGCTGATCGTGGGTGCAAAATAAATAATCCTGAATTCGGTCACACGGAAACGCCTGTAACGCGCGGCAAGGAAGCGACTTCGCGGAAAGAAAACCCCCCACACACACCGTTTTGACCATTTCACCTGGGTGGCTTCATCCGGATGCAGGGAGTGCGCAAACAGTTCACAATCGGAATTAGTATTGTTTTAGGGTTTTCCGCAAAAACGAAAACACTCGGAAAAGCTCCGAAAAAGGGGGTGCCAATTTTCCCACGCGGTGACCTTCGCGCGCAGTTATGACAATTAACGCGACGCGCAAATGGAATTGATTTCCTTCCCCCCCCCTGGTGACTGCAAACGGTGGCGAAAGCCGCAAAAAAAGACCCGGAAAACGAACGTGGAAAACTGAAACCATAAATTATTCATTTTCAAACACTGCCCGTGTCTGGCTTTCCCACTCCCGATTGCTGCACGAAATTAGAACACCATCGAAGCATAATATTGTGCATCGTTCGGGGATTGAGCGAAACAAAAACAAAAAAACCAGCTGCATTTTATTCGCACGGAGCGGAAGTTCGAAATCGAAGCTCAAATTGACAGGTTGAAATGGCGAGAAGCGAGAGAGGAGAAAAAAAAATCGAGAACAAAACTACTTTCTGCAAAAACCCGCCTCGGAAAAGGGGAGAAAATGCCGAATGAAAATTCCACGCAAAAAAAAAGTAAGACGGCGCGCTAAAAAAGCGAGAGAGAGAGAGAGAAAGAGAGAAAGCTTTAAAAAAAATACATAACGCACCGAACCGGAAGCGGAACGTAACACGGCCAAATTCCAGCCCGTTTGCCAGGAAGAAGGTAGAGCAGAAGCATTTGTGTAAAAGGACATCAGTACCAGCCCCACCCCCGCCCATCCTTTTTGTGGGTGATGTGTGTGTGTGTGTGTGTGTGTTGGCTTTTCTTTTTCTACGGTTTCATTTACCGACCGCTTCTCCCGGAGCCGATTGCAAATTTGCTCGATTGGATTAGAGTCACCCTCAGGACTCGTCCTAGGACTCCCGGATCCTGTTCAAGGTGAAAGGTACCGCATTCTATCACCCGGCATCCGGTGTGGGGAGGAAGGGGTGGGGTGGGGGAGGGGGCATTACTCATGCGAGTGTGGGTGAGTGCGGTTTGGTACAATATACATATTGTAACGCACATATGTATGTTGCCGTATATTTCTGCACATTTATATACATTGTACAATAAATCCCGAAAGGTCCTGTGGCTGTACGGTGCGGCGGATTTCTTCCGCCTTTTCTCTCGCTCTAGCTTCCTTGTGCTCCCTCGTTTTTTTACCTTCAACCACAGCGTTCAGGGCTGAAGCGTTGAGAAATGTGCTACTCATTCCATCCCAACCGCCGTTTTATTTCCATTGAATGAAATTTCGATTCCAGCGGTATGCCTTCCCTTTTATTGGCATTCTGTCCAGCCTCCGACACAGGCGAGGTCGCCGAGGGGAGGTGGGGGGTGGGCGAGCATTATGGGAGTGTAATCGCACAACGATTTTCATTGCAAAACCCCCGGAATTACATCCAACACGGTGGTGGTGAAATCGAGCTGCTCCAGCCCCGTTCAAGGTGTCTTCGCCCTGAAGGAAAAGCTGTACATCATCTCGCTTTTTCTCTCTCTCTTCCTCTTACATGTGTATGTGTGTGCGACTATTTCCCCTGTCCACCGCAGGTCTGCCATACCGGGAGCCCTGGTCTCGGGAAAATTGAATTCCATCATTCGATTTGCCTGGCCCGAGCCTGGGCCCTGAAGCACTTTTGCATGCATTTTTCGGCTCCCCGCATGCATCGCATGCCCGCGCCCCGCTCCAAATGCCAGCCGAATCACGCAGGGATGATTTGATATTTTGTACGCCCGCCCAGCGCTCCCCGCCTGCCCTCGTGCCGGTTTTGTTTCGATAAAGGTCCACCGGACCGAAATAAACATGACCTTAGCGCTGGCGGGCTGGCGCGGATTGCGTGGGCGAGGCGCAGGTAAAGGTCTCGCACGGGGGACATTTGTCATCGGGACGAGTGTGCGTCCTGAGAGGGGTGTACAGGGTTCGGGTTCGGTGTGGTATTAGTTTTAATTGATTAAATAAATCTTCTTGCACGGTGACTACCGTTTGATCCAGTTGGGAAGACCTAAATCACTAACTCCAAGTTTTCGCCCTCGCTTGTTGTAGTATCTTCCTATTCTATACCTTCCATCAGACGTTGGTTATTTTCTTGACGCTTGTCGCGAAAGTTTTCGAAACGTTTCTATAAATAACAATTGTTTTAACATTTACGAGGTCTATTAAGGTGCCAATTGAAATTTTCACTTTTTGTTTTGAAAAAATATTGAAAACTGATTTGAAGATATACTTCAACTTGCAGCTGTTAATGTCCCAATTTGAAGTCCATTGTCACCTAGAAGATATTTTTTAAAGCTCGTTGACAGATTGAGTAACAATTTTGAACCAGTGCAGTTTTTTTTACCTTACCGCGTATAATTGTAGTCCTCTCCCTGTCACCCCCAATCAAGACTTGGGTTTTACAACATTCATCAGAAACATCAAAAGTTCTGAATAATAATGTTTGGAGAGCCAAGTAAGCCCAGGATAAGGTCAAACGACAGGGTGGAAATGGCCTGAGAACAAACATTTCAGTCAGGCAATACCGGCTCTACGGCCGTCATACCGTTTAATGTTTGGAGCCCAAATTCCACGTACTGCCATGGAGCGATGGAGGTCCACTACCTACGCAAAATTGTTTTTTCCCCGATCTGGTTACTCCTAACAAGCAAATTTGGAGTCAATTGATAGCTAGAATTTGTTGTCCGATTGATTTGATATTTTCTCAATTTATTAGCTATCTCTTTCTGGTTTTTAATTAGCTAATTTGTGTACTTGCTTCCGTTTCGTTCTTCAGTCCTCTCTAGTCCTCTCTAGTATTACGTGTATCTCTAGTAGTTTAAATTGAAAAAAAAAAGAAAACATAAAACGAACAACCACAACGCAAGAGTCGCAAAATCGTCGCCCCAAAATCGGGTATTGAACCGGTCGCCGTTGCTGTGCCAGCAAGGAAGAACGTGAAAGGGAGCTACCCGGCAAGAGACAAGAAGCAAAAAAAAAAAGCGCCACTGCAAATACGAACCGAATCGCAATAAGCGGATAGCCTTGCCTAATAGGATGAGGGAAATTTTCGTGACGGGTGCGGCTCTAAAATAGGATCGTGGGGCTTTCGGTTGCCTGGGGGAGGACTCGCTCCCTTCGCTCGCACTGCCTCTCGCAATCAAAGCAACCGAACCTCTCGGTCATTTCGGAGCAAGCAAAGTACGAGCAAAAAAAAAAGGAAAGAAAACCGGACAGCAGCAGCCCGGCGGTGCAACGGTGACCTCCGTCGTAGCGAGCGGGAGCAATTATTTCAGTGCAAGAAGCGTGTCATTTCGATCGTTTAGTCAAGCGGAAGTATGAACAAGCGCCTCAAAGATCCTGGGCGAGCGAGCGCGTGCCCGCGCGAGCGGCCTGTGTCCCTTATGGGTCGAGTGCAGCACCGTTTATAATCCAGCATCGGAAACAGCTCGGAAGCGGAGCGAAAGGAGCCGCCTA
>KZ072435.1:74046-86301 GCA_002091845.1 Anopheles cracens
GTTTCCAAGATTCAGATTCATTCATTTAGTTCGAAGATTCATTCAGATTCATGAATCTGAATCTCTGTTACCCAACACTAGTTTGAAACGATTAACATCGCACATCGGCCAATTTCCGGCTACTTTGAATATTAATTGTACATCTCACGGGTGTTCGAACAGCAACGACTGTACATGGTATGAAAGGTTATGTTTTGAGCATTACGAAAAAAATGAAACAAAAATATGTTACAAAAATACTAAAAACCCCAATACACGAAATTTCGTGGTTATAGTCTAACGACATTGAAAGAGTCATAATGCATTTAAAAAAATCGTTGAAAAATATGTCCGCAATATTCAAGGTCGTTCAAAACTACCAGCATTTTTTGCGAATTTTTAAAGAAGTATTTGTCTCGTAATTAGCCTTATAGTTATGCCACATGAAGCCACATTAAGCCATGGCGAAAAAAAATTGAAAAAGTGTGTTAAAAATGGAGATATGTTGGGTTAAAAATGTAGTGTGGAAAAATAAAAAAATGTTAAAAACGACAAAATAGATGAACACATTAAATCAACATACAAATGTCAATATAGCACGTTCACAACAAACACCAAAGAGCTAAGCTGGTGTGTTTGTATGAAAAACTACACATACACACGCTAATACATCCACCATCGAAAGAGAAAACCACTTGAAGCGGTTAAGCCCACTTCAACAACGATATAGGTGAAGAAGTGCACACACACACACCTAAGCACCAAAGCGTTCCACCGCGCGATGCACAAACACACCCGAGGAGAGAAGACACATCTTCCAACACTTTCTCCATCCACAACCCTTTGGTCGCGGTGTTTCGGAGGAGGATGCACATTTCCAGCCCTTCCAGCTGGGACGCCACACCATACGATTCGAGGCCAAATTCGTAGTTGCAGCAGACGCTCTCGACAGATCGATCGTCCCACACGTCATCGTGGGCCCATTGGAAAACACGAGCGACAATGCGTTCGTGTCAAAAAAAAAACCGCCCTCTGTTTTTCGGAGACAGCGAGCAGGTCATAAACGCACGCGAGAAACGGGATCAGAGTGGGATGGCCCGAAATTTACGACACTGGAGATATGGCGGGTTCCTCCTACCGATTGATGGTGGTGCTCTGCCGCCGTATGGGAAGCGAATGTCTTCAGTAGTCGAAAGGTTTTCGGGGGAAGACGACAAAACCAGACAGGCAAGCAACCGGTTTATCATATCATCATCATACATATTGCACTTTATATTGCGCATTATGCACCGGGTTGATGTGTCTGTGCCTGTCTGTAGCGACTGTTGCCTATGCGTCTCGTGTTGCATACGGAAAACACACACACACACACACAGGGGCACGAAATATTAGACGAAAAAGGAGTTGCAGTTTCAGGTCGATTTGTTGCCATGAATTTATATGAACTTTCACCCAAGAATCTCCTTCCTGGAGGTGGCGGTTGCTGCCGCGACTGTGTCGCGGTTCCCTAAAAGTGTGAGATATTATGTTCAGCGCTCCATTTTCCATCCCATTTTGGAGGTCTGGTGTGTACGGGAATTTTAGGGATGATGGTTATCGTCAAGATGATGGCTTGCGAAGAGAGCTTAGGGAAATAAAGAGCAGGGAGAAGGAAAGCGACAGCAGTTGAAATGAAGACATTGTGAATTGAAAACAAGAGAAAGACAAAACGTAGAAACGGTGAGCCCCTAAGCCCCAACATTAAGCCGAACGAAAAAAAAGCTAAATAATAGTTAACAAAAACATAGAAAGGATAGCAAACGCAGAAAATGCCTTCCTAAAACTATAAATCAACGAAGATTCAAAACGTTGAGAAACAAATTTTATTATATAAAAACAGGTAAATTGTAGGTAAGGCATAGAAACAAAGCGTCGTTCCTATTCGACGAAGGAAATAAAAAGTAAAACATATAAACATTAGAAATTTTGATTCCTACACAATAAAAGAAATAATAAATAACAGAATAAAAAAAATAAAGGGATAAAGAGAGCGTTACGAAAACTAAGAGCGATGAGAATAAAATTTGAGAAATAACGAAAAGAAAGTTGTAGTTAAGGAAAACAAATAAACTTTCGAATATTTTTGTTGTGAAAAACAAATAGTTGTAAATATGAAAAAGGGTTTTGATCCTTACAAAAGCATAAAACAAAGAAGACATAAAATATTAATAAATTAAAATTAGAATAAAATAAGAAATAGTATTTTAAAACTTAAACATACGAAATAACTTTATCTAGTCGAAATATAATGACTAAATTGAAAACTACTAAGTTCAGGCGAAAAGAACATACCCGAACAGAACCATCTCCGAGCCAAATGAGATGGCAAACAAAAACCTGGAGAAGAAAATAGCTTCACCAAGATAAAACGCTAAAACCCATTAACATTCAGCACCGTTTGGCGGAAAAAAAATCGTTGAAAAATATGTCCGCAATATTCAAGGTCGTTCAAAACTACCAGCATTTTTTGCGAATTTTTAAAGAAGTATTTGTCTCGTAATTAGCCTTATAGTTATGCCACATGAAGCCACATTAAGCCATGGCGAAAAAAAATTGAAAAAGTGTGTTAAAAATGGAGATATGTTGGGTTAAAAATGTAGTGTGGAAAAATAAAAAAATGTTAAAAACGACAAAATAGATGAACACATTAAATCAACATACAAATGTCAATATAGCACGTTCACAACAAACACCAAAGAGCTAAGCTGGTGTGTTTGTATGAAAAACTACACATACACACGCTAATACATCCACCATCGAAAGAGAAAACCACTTGAAGCGGTTAAGCCCACTTCAACAACGATATAGGTGAAGAAGTGCACACACACACACCTAAGCACCAAAGCGTTCCACCGCGCGATGCACAAACACACCCGAGGAGAGAAGACACATCTTCCAACACTTTCTCCATCCACAACCCTTTGGTCGCGGTGTTTCGGAGGAGGATGCACATTTCCAGCCCTTCCAGCTGGGACGCCACACCATACGATTCGAGGCCAAATTCGTAGTTGCAGCAGACGCTCTCGCCAGATCGATCGTCCCACACGTCATCGTGGGCCCATTGGAAAACACGAGCGACAATGCGTTCGTGTCAAAAAAAAAACCGCCCTCTGTTTTTCGGAGACAGCGAGCAGGTCATAAACGCACGCGAGAAACGGGATCAGAGTGGGATGGCCCGAAATTTACGACACTGGAGATACGGCGGGTTCCTCCTACCGATTGATGGTGGTGCTCTGCCGCCGTATGGGAAGCGAATGTCTTCAGTAGTCGAAAGGTTTTCGGGGGAAGACGAACTCCATACAAAAGGGAACGAAAAATCCTCCGTATAACGGTTCATTTTCATCGTGAACAGCACAAAAACGGTTTATTCAAATTTGAGTGCCAACTCCGACAACAATTTACCGTTTATTCAAAATAAAGCGTTCCGCGCCGCAAAATGAACTGAAATGAGTGAATTTTAAAGTGAGCGCCGATCGCTCCGCGACGAACGGATTCGAGGATTCCTGCCAATAAGATCGAATCGCTTTACGTTCTATCACTAACAAGACACGCAGTACTTACCACAACAGTGGGAACCAAAGACGCACCTTTCCGAACAGTTTGTTTTCACACACACGCAAGAACGAACAAAAAAACACAAACAGGCGCGAGCCGTGTGAGCGGCGTGAACTTGCGTTGAAACCGAAGCAAAAACCAAAAATGACCGCGCCGGTGCACCAATACCAAACCGTTGCGTGGTGGCGCGTTAGCTCTCAGCCTAACTTTCATTGTTGTGAAACCATTTCAGCCTGGCTAGAAATTGAATGTTTGTTGAATGTAATTACTTGCTTATGTTGGCAGGAATCCTCGAATCCGTTCGCCGCGGAGCGATCGGCGCTCACGGGAAATGAACTGTATGACAAATGAAAAACACACCGTAGGAGAAATAAAAAAAACGGCGCCATTCACGTTTATATCCTCGGGATTGAAACTTAGCACAATCTCGTATGTCACTATGTGATTGTTTATATGTTTTGTCGTGCTGTTTATACCAGTGGTTTCCGTCAAAAATATATTGTAGAACCAGGTTCTTCTTGATCCGTAACTCAAGCAAGCAAATTGAAATCCAAACGATACAAACGATAGGATACAAGTTCTGGAACGATACAAGTTCCTTGAATTATATAAGAATAAGAGAGGTTACAAAATACCTTTCCCCTTTGTACACATATATACGTATGGAAGAAGCATGGAAAAGCAAAAAAAAAACATATCTTTTTGTTTCGTATCCGCCTTTAACGTATGAAATAAACAGAAGCAGAAAACTCTGAAAATGTTGATAAAGTTGAGTAAAGTTGTTGATCAGGCTTTAGACGGGTAAACCTAGCTAATTAAGTATATTTATTTTTCATATATTAAAGGTCGTTTCTAACCCAGACATAAAACTCATTTTTTATATCAATAACATCCTGGCCCTGGGAAAGGCACAAAGGACGGGTGGGGGAGATTGTTTCACTTCATAACTTCACTCCGTAGCAGCAGTTCACTCCGTATTATTGCGTCATATGGCGTGTGTCCTTGCTGGGAGAAAGAGAGAGAGGGAGAGAAAAGTGGGCCCAGAACGAGCAACGATATGGAGTCGAGGGAAAACACATTCCATGACTTCATTTACGAAGCAGACGAACCCCTTTCTGGTTCGTTCGCCGCTGCCTTTCGCCTTCGCTAGATATGCCGGAGTGTTTGCCGTGGTGAAGGTATGTATGGAGGGAAAAGTTCCAAACTTTAACCATACCACGAACATTCTAGCAGCAAGTTATGTGAAGGAAATTTCATTCAAATATGGAAGCAGAGGAAAATATTTGTACAAAACGAATTCATAGACTTATTGTCCGTATTGGTGGATGGGCGATATTGTTCACGAAATAGACTTCAAAACTTACATGTATTTTAGGTGCCTACAACAGCGATTAAGGAAAAATCTACCGAACAATACATAGGATTTTAAGGTTTAGCTATATACTGAAAATTTCCAAGAAATTGAAGAAACTGTGGCTCCGTAGTATTGGTTGAAGTCTGTTTAGCTCTCAGCCTAACTTTCATTGTTGTGAAACCATTTCAGCCTGGCTAGAAATTGAATGTTTGTTGAATGTAATTACTTGCTTATGTTGGCAGGAATCCTCGAATCCGTTCGCCGCGGAGCGATCGGCGCTCACGGGAAATGAACTGTATGACAAATGAAAAACACACAAAAAAAAACCGTTCGCCTGTGAGGACAAAAAAAACACGTTCTGTCACTGAGAAGGACACACAAGACCAAAGAAGAAACATAAAAAAGCACACGAAGCACACCAACCAAGCAGACCGTAAGTAACGATCGCTCTAAGAAAACGTGATTACTAATTTTAGGGCATCCTTTTTGGCTTTTTGTTTATTTTTTTTTCATCGTGAAGTCGACGCGGGCTTTTAATATTCGCGTGCGCAGTCAGCAGCGGTGGCACAAAATTTTGACTTTTTCGCCACAGCAGCAGCAGCAGCGACACGACACACACAACCGAGAATGGAACAATCTCTCCCGGCTTTCCCGGAAAGCGCGGCCTGAGATTGTGAGCGCGGCCACGCGGGCAGAGAGCAGGACGATTGAAAGTGCTTTCGCCGTGGCCGGTGTTGCTGAGCTTTGCGGGAAAAAGGAACCCTCGGCCGGCTCCGGAAGGCACGACGGAAGGTTTGAAATTGGTACGCCTTTTAAGACGCACCATTTTGGAGGTCTGGTGTGTACGGGAATTTTAGGGATGATGGTTATCGTCAAGATGATGGCTTGCGAAGAGAGCTTAGGGAAATAAAGAGCAGGGAGAAGGAAAGCGACAGCAGTTGAAATGAAGACATTGTGAATTGAAAACAAGAGAAAGACAAAACGTAGAAACGGTGAGCCCCTAAGCCCCAACATTAAGCCGAACGAAAAAAAAGCTAAATAATAGTTAACAAAAACATAGAAAGGATAGCAAACGCAGAAAATGCCTTCCTAAAACTATAAATCAACGAAGATTCAAAACGTTGAGAAACAAATTTTATTATATAAAAACAGGTAAATTGTAGGTAAGGCATAGAAACAAAGCGTCGTTCCTATTCGACGAAGGAAATAAAAAGTAAAACATATAAACATTAGAAATTTTGATTCCTACACAATAAAAGAAATAATAAATAACAGAATAAAAAAAATAAAGGGATAAAGAGAGCGTTACGAAAACTAAGAGCGATGAGAATAAAATTTGAGAAATAACGAAAAGAAAGTTGTAGTTAAGGAAAACAAATAAACTTTCGAATATTTTTGTTGTGAAAAACAAATAGTTGTAAATATGAAAAAGGGTTTTGATCCTTACAAAAGCATAAAACAAAGAAGACATAAAATATTAATAAATTAAAATTAGAATAAAATAAGAAATAGTATTTTAAAACTTAAACATACGAAATAACTTTATCTAGTCGAAATATAATGACTAAATTGAAAACTACTAAGTTCAGGCGAAAAGAAAATACCCGAACAGAACCAACTCCGAGCGAAATGAGATGGCAAACAAAACCCTGGAGAAGAAAATAGCTTCACCAAGATAAAACGCTAAAACCCATTAACATTCAGCACCGTTTGGCGGAGGGTTTGGCAAATAAAAACGACGAACATGAATTCTTAAGCAGTAGTTAAACAGTTGCGGCCGCGGGAGGACCCTCTTTCATTATTTCAAAATGCAAAAAAAAGGTACAACAAGAACATTAGGAAGAAGCAAAAAAAACCGTTCGCCTGTGAGGACAAAAAAAACACGTTCTGTCACTGAGAAGGACACACAAGACCAAAGAAGAAACATAAAAAAGCACACGAAGCACACCAACCAAGCAGACCGTAAGTAACGATCGCTCTAAGAAAACGTGATTACTAATTTTAGGGCATCCTTTTTGGCTTTTTGTTTATTTTTTTTTCATCGTGAAGTCGACGCGGGCTTTTAATATTCGCGTGCGCAGTCAGCAGCGGTGGCACAAAATTTTGACTTTTTCGCCACAGCAGCAGCAGCAGCGACACGACACACACAACCGAGAATGGAACAATCTCTCCCGGCTTTCCCGGAAAGCGCGGCCTGAGATTGTGAGCGCGGCCACGCGGGCAGAGAGCAGGACGATTGAAAGTGCTTTCGCCGTGGCCGGTGTTGCTGAGCTTTGCGGGAAAAAGGAACCCTCGGCCGGCTCCGGAAGGCACGACGGAAGGTTTGAAATTGGTACGCCTTTTAAGACGCCCGACGTGTCGACGTTGACGGTTGACGACTTTTGTTAATTGTGAGGGAGCTAGAGCATGGCCGGGCGAGCGCCCTTTCGCAGCATCCTGGCCCTGGGAAAGGCACAAAGGACGGGTGGGGGAGATTGTTTCACTTCATAACTTCACTCCGTAGCAGCAGTTCACTCCGTATTATTGCGTCATATGGCGTGTGTCCTTGCTGGGAGAAAGAGAGAGAGGGAGAGAAAAGTGGGCCGAGAACGAGCAACGATATGGAGTGGAGGGAAAACACATTCCATGACTTCATTTACGAAGCAGACGAACCCCTTTCTGGTTCGTTCGCCGCTGCCTTTCGCCTTCGCTAGATATGCCGGAGTGTTTGCCGTGGTGAAGGTATGTATGGAGGGAAAAGTTCCAAACTTTAACCATACCACGAACATTCTAGCAGCAAGTTATGTGAAGGAAATTTCATTCAAATATGGAAGCAGAGGAAAATATTTGTACAAAACGAATTCATAGACTTATTGTCCGTATTGGTGGATGGGCGATATTGTTCACGAAATAGACTTCAAAACTTACATGTATTTTAGGTGCCTACAACAGCGATTAAGGAAAAATCTACCGAACAATACATAGGATTTTAAGGTTTAGCTATATACTGAAAATTTCCTGTTTGTCTGGGTTGTTCGAGACTGTCTGACCGAGCACTCCCATATGATTGTATGGGTTTGTTCGTGTCTGATGTCTTGTTCGAAAGGTGCCAGAGCGGTGCCTTATGTTATGTTTGGGCAACTAAAACTATAAGTGAGAGTTTATGTCGTCTGAAAGAGCATTTGGACACAGGAGAATGCACTTTCTAGGCAAACTGGAACTCGACTTCATTTACGAAGCAGACGAACCCCTTTCTGGTTCGTTCGCCGCTGCCTTTCGCCTTCGCTAGATATGCCGGAGTGTTCGCCGTGGTGAAGGTATGTATGGAGGGAAAAGTTCCAAACTTTAACCATACCACGAACATTCTAGCAGCAAGTTATGCGAAGGAAATTTCATTCAAATATGGAAGTAGTGGAAAACCAATTCATAGACTTATTGTTCGTATTGGTGGCTTGGCGATATTGTTCACGAAATAGACTTCAAAACTTACATGTATTTTAGGTGCCTACAACAGCAATTTAGGAAAAATCGACCGAACAATACATACAATACAATACATAAGGTTTCGCTATATACTGCAAAATTTCCAAGAAATTGAAGAAACTGTGCCTCCGTAGTATTGGTTGAAGTCTGTTTAGCTCTCAGCCAAACTTTCATTGTTGTGAAACCATTTCAGCCTGGCTAGAAATTGAATGTTTGTCGAATGTAATTACTTGCTTAGGCACCGCTCTGGCACCTCACGAACAGATCAAACAAACAAGACAATTCGATAGGGTGCTCTGGCAATTGTCTGATGTCTGGCCGAAATGTCATCCGTAGCAGCATAACAAACATTGCTTTAATTAGATATTTTTGTTTAATTTCCACAGTTTAGCGTAATATGAACTACATAATTAATAAAACGAACCATAATTAATAAAAGGAACCACCGCTCAATTGTAAACAACAGTTTTTTGACGTTTTGTGACGCATTTATCCGCAAGGTTCACATAGCAGGGTGTGAATCGAACATGCCAAACAAAACCAAATCGGTTTGTTCGAGACTGTGTTTACTAAAACTATAAGTGAGAGTTTATGTCGTCTGAAAGAGCATTTGGACACAGGAGAATGCACTTTCTAGGCAAACTGGAACTCATAATACATCACTTTTCAATGGCGGCACCCTATAGATGGATGTGTATGATGTAAATAATGCCAAGCAGAAAACCCTAATGTCCTTACAATATGTAAATTATTATTTATTTTACCTTCTTTTGTTTTGATCACGAAAAGGGGAAGAAATTTGGCCAAAGCAGGGTAAGGAGGCAGTAAAAAATGGTTAGGAATCAAACGATATCGAAGAAAAATCTAATAATAAAACAGAAAACCATTTAATTAATACCGAATGCAATGCGGGTTCTAAGGCATTGAATTTAAAATATCCAACGGAAAGTGAATTTTCCTCCATTTTGTCCATTATAAAATTAGAGTTTAACAACCTGACAGAAGATATCCCATTCGTGACAAGGTCCAGGCTGAACAATTTTATAGAATTTCGTAGAATTTATAGCGAATTATTCGGACAGACTCAATTACACCATAAATAATTCTTAAGAGTTGGAGTACAGTACATCAACGCGCATCTATCTGTCAAAAATTCAGCAAGGCTGTCAATTCGGTGGAGAGCATCCTGGTTTGTTGGCTGGGAACGTTGATGCAAGTTACTAATTTATTTTATTTTCTACTTAACGAAATTATCATATAAAACGAAGAAAATCAGTTTTATTTTTGATGAGGAATATGCATACTACATTGGAAAGCCAGACGGATGCCACTGTTGAACCTAATCACAAATCTCTTAAGTCGTTTTTACTAAGAAATTCACTGGAAGTTTTTGGTCTGGAATTCGCCAAAGACAATATCGGCTATAGTTATGAACATATCATTTTGGGATAAGCTATAACAATATATGTTTCAACTATACAGACTTTTGAGAACAAAGATCATTAAGAACGACATAAATCCTTTGTTTTGGCAGGGAATCTACAACACACGCGACAAGATTCGAATGTATTTTTCGCAGAAATGGCGAAGCACTGAAAGGAAATGCTTAAGTCAAGCATTTTTTCCTATACCAACTGAAAAATACTGCGAATGAAGTACTTTTTCCAGGTGCAAATTTTCACAAAATTTCATTCAAAACCTCCTCACATCCAATCATAAAACATCTAGCGCCAAAGCTGCACCACAAGAGCGCATGTTGATGCCGATTAGCGTCGAAAGACGGACGGCTTTCCACTGCTGGATGATCAAAACACATCCGAGTGAAGCGGTGAAGCACGTTTGCTCTTTTTAAAGTGGAAAACAGCGCCAAAGCGCTATCTCTTTCCCACTGATGAGGGGTTTTTCCAACGCCCGGTAGTTTCCAAAACAAAATGTATCTCTCTTGCTCCGTCCCAGGCAGCAGGAGCAGGAGAGACCGCGACCGGGAGAGCGACAAAGCGCCGGAAAAGCGTCCGATATTCAAATAATGCTGCTGTCCTCTCGTGCTGTGCTCTTCATTTTTCTCACCAGACTGAATCGAATTTTCCACACTCAACCCGTTTCACAGACTTCGGGGCTGTCGTGTGTATGTATGTGTGTTTTTTTTTGGCAATCGCGTTTGGGCGTTGTTTCAGATTTTCCGTACCGAAATCCACCCGGCAGTTCCTCGTCAGCGGGTTTTCCCTGTCTGCTCCGCTCTCGGCCTGTCATGTGCTGGTTCTTTCTCTTCCGGCGAGCACGGGAACTTTTGTTGCGAAAGTGATTTTCCGGGTTGGGTTAGGTTAATTTCATTCCGGGGAAACTTTTGCCGATCGAACAGGACATTGAGGATGTGTTGGACCGAACGGGAGGGTTGGGAAGCAAGCAAACGGGCAATTTTGATTGAATTGCCGATTCTAACCCTTCCGGCGAATTGAGCTGCGGTATGAGTTTGGCATGTCCAACAAAGAAGTCTTACTTCACGTTTAAAAATAATAGGAAAATAGGCACAAATTTTGCATTCGGTTAGGGTTTAATATACAGTAATTCAGAAAACCTAGAGCGGTGAAAAACAAAATCTCTCATTTGGCGCTGATTAGTAGCAAGTGCTTGCCAGAAAGAAGCCATCGATAAAACACAAAGATTCTAGACCCTTTTTCCTCTGTTGTCTCTCTATTAAAGCCCGTTTGCATGAAGCGCAACTCCAAAATAACGTCAAATTCGCATACTTTTCGTATACGGCTTTTCCTAATTTTTGTTCACTTATATCGGTAAACATCAATACTTGTAGACAAACTAACTCAAACTGTTTTGTATACATCGAGTTGCGCTTGAGTTGCGCTTCAGTTGCGCCTTCCGAAACTAAAACACTTTAATTAAAATATAATTAAAATTTTTTCTATTTTAATTATATTTTAATAAAATGGAACAATACACATTTCTTTCTATTTATATATGTCTTTCTCTCCCTCTCTTTTTCGCTCTTTACCTCACACTCAAACATTTTCAACTTAAATGGACGGAAGATACTCCGGATCCCTTAGTTCTGCTGTATGGTAATGTTAGAGCTCTCGGTTGCTCTTTGGTTGCCAATAAGGAAAACTAGTCACTAGTTGCCCTAGTTATGCTACCTTGGAATTAAGTAAGAAGTTTTCCTTATTCAGCTTTAGAAAGAGAGCAGAAACAGCGCATAAGCTGCATGTTATGGAGCGACATTTACGTTTACAGTTGCCCCTTCCAACGCCTTGAAGCTGAAAACTCGCTTAAATCCTTAGAAACACTGTAAAATAGAGTTCCATCATAGCTATACGTTAGTTCAACGAAACATAGCTGCGACAAATCCAATTAAACGGAATACGTGCCATGCCTTCTTCTAAGGTCGTCTTGTTTGGAGAAGCCTATGGGAATTCCGCGGTCCTAAACGACTCCAACGGAAAAGTGTTGTCGCGGGCGTAACATACACAAAATTATCATTATTGCTCTAAATCAAACAATAAACTGTGGATTACAATCAAACATTCACCAGCATCTTAGATTCCTGCCTTCAAGTTTGTTCTTTTTGTTATGACATACATTTTTTTTCTCCCTGCAACGGCTCCCGTTTCGTTCCAGCTGTGTGTCACACATGGCACAATTAATATGCTACGCTCGTTTGCACTGTCAATCGTTCATTTATCACTGTCCGCTTGCCGACACTGGCCCTGGTGTCTCCAGGCAGTGCGAAACTAGGTTACGTGGGGCTCCCGAACCACGACGACAACGACGGCGACGGCTCAATCGACCATCGAAAGGATTAGCACAGCAAAACGCATTACCACCACGAAACCACGCTTCCCGAACGGCCAAGA
>KZ072437.1:20624-35003 GCA_002091845.1 Anopheles cracens
CTCCCCCAGCTGAGTTCGTTTTCCTGACCAGTGGCGGCTAGTTTTCCACATCCACAAACAGGTCCACAGTTTTCATGGACAACTGGCCACTCGAGCATCCCGCTCGCTCGCTCCCCAGCGCCGATGGGTCCAGCCAATTTCCCAACCCCGAAAGGGCCGGCCATTCTTTTTTTTCTCGTTTCTTTTTGTTCGCCGGAAACGCTTTCGACAGTTCACTTCATCCGACGGAAATGGATTCCGGAGAGAGTGGGTTTCGATGAGATGACGATGTGATGTCCACGTGGCGGGGAAAGGGCGAAACGCCGGTGGAGTGGGGGTAAAATGGACACGAGAGTAAACTTAAACACTACCACTCCCGATAAGAACGTTGAAGTGGGCTCCATTTAGCTTGGAGTTCGTTTATGGCTAGCTTTGGGTCGGCTGCTCTACCATTCCAACGGCAGGAGAATCCGCTTTGCTGAACTATTACATGCTTTGGCGGCCGGGCATTGCCGGGTAACTGCGAGTAATTTCATACGGGCACTACTGCAGTGGTGCTTTGACTTGACTGCAAGTTAGCAAGTACGTTGGAGCAGGTTCCCACATCGGAAGCAGGGGTTTTCCTTTATAGCGCCCGTAGAATTAGCTCATTCTGTTCGGATTGTTACTGCATGATGAATGATTTTGTTTCATAACTTTCAAGGTCAAATTTCTACAAAATAACAGATCCTTCGTTTGGCAAAATACATTGCCTCTTTTGTGTGTGTTAATTTTTCTGTTGTGTAAATGATCAAGCCATCGAATAACTTTTAAGGACTATGAATGCTGAAGCCTAACGATTCAACGCAAACCTAGAGCCTTTAAGTCCCATACGTACCATTTCTTCTGGCAAGAATTACACATATCATGAAAATACAACCTACTAGTCGTGTGTGCGTGTGTGTGCACGTGTGGCTGGTGTGAAACGAAATTCTTGAACTTGTAAAGACACCAAGTAAAAGAACGAAGTCAAACTAGGTTAAGCCTGACGCATGGGAGTAGAAGTAAAACTTTCCGGATGCTCCTCGGGTGGAGGATGGTAAGATGCACCCTCCCCCCACCGTTAGCCACGGAATGGACGTAAAGAATGAGGAAGTTTTCTGTCCGCCCTGTCTTCGTCGGAAGCGGGGAGGCCAAGAAAATCGTAGGACCAAAAGAGAGCGAGAGAAATGAAATAAACCAACCGGTCCCGTCGTCGTCCCCAGCGAAAAAACGTCCCAAACGACCATCACGGTAGCGGAGTGACTGTGTATGTGTGTGTGCCCATGTGCGTCCTTCGAGTGTGTGCTGAAAGGCAAATGAAAAAACAATTTTCTTCCATTAGAGAAAATAGATGAAATTTGCACACATTAAATGAAACACATATTTCAAGGTCAAATTTCTACAAAATAACAGATCCTTCGTTTGGCAAAATACATTGCCTCTTTTGTGTGTGTTAATTTTTCTCGTGTGTAAATGATCAAGCCATCGAATAACTTTTAAGGACTATGAATGCTGAGGCCTAACGATTCAACGCAAACCTAGAGCCTTTAAGTCCCATACGTACCATTTCTTCTGGCAAGAATTACACATATCATGAAAATACAACCTACTAGTCGTGTGTGCGTGTGTGTGCACGTGTGGCTGGTGTGAAACGAAATTCTTGAACTTGTAAAGACACCAAGTAAAAGAACGAAGTCAAACTAGGTTAAGCCTGACGCATGGGAGTAGAAGTAAAACTTTCCGGATGCTCCTCGGGTGGAGGATGGTAAGATGCACCCTCCCCCCACCGTTAGCCACGGAATGGACGTAAAGAATGAGGAAGTTTTCTGTCCGCACTGTCTTCGTCGGAAGCGGGGAGGCCAAGAAAATCGTAGGACCAAAAGAGAGCGAGAGAAATGAAATAAACCAACCGGTCCCGTCGTCGTCCCCAGCGAAAAAACGTCCCAAACGACCATCACGGTAGCGGAGTGACTGTGTATGTGTGTGTGCCCATGTGCGTCCTTCGAGTGTGTGCTGAAAGGCAAATGAAAAAACAATTTTCTTCCATTAGAGAAAATAGATGAAATTTGCACACATTAAATGAAACACAGGAACCCCGGGCACCCCACCGCCGGTAGAGTGGCATGCGAAAGAAAGAGACGACTCGGCCAGAATGGGTCCCACGTCCTGCGGAGCCAGAACCTGAGCATTTTCTTGCGGCATTTCACCCGTAGTTCGCCTGGTGGCGATCTCTCATCCGCTCGCTCCCCCATCGCAATGCCTTCCGGCAGTGTCTGGTGTGCTGGTGGTAGAGAAAAAAAACTTTGACTTATTAGTTTTGGTCCTTGCTTGGAATTGCTTCCGGGCAGTACGACTGCTGCTCATTCGGTCGTTCGTACAGAACCACCGGAGAGAACCTGGTGGGCGCATTTGGGTGAACGAACGAAACCGGGCCTGAAGTGAAAGCGAGACCGATAAAACTTTGCGCCTTCGGTGCGGCACAACTATTATCGGATCGGGTGCGCCACGGTTGCGCTCTCCCGCCGTGGAGTCCGAATTGTTGGACATTTCACCGGTTGAAGCGCGCCAAGAATGCCGCAAGATGTTGGGTGAGGAATGTGCGACGAGTACAATCGTCCTTTAAGAGTCTGCATATGATCCATTGTTGCTGGAAATGGGCCCATTGGCTTTTTGGTGGGGTTTTAAGTAGGAATTGAATTCTTGTAGAGTCAATTACAGATCACGGGGCTTTCTTTAACTTCTTTCGGGTCATTACTGTGGCTTTGCATTAACAGCCAAAGAATGGAGAACGTAAAAATTGGTATAACCAAGATTTGAAATACTATTTTTGACATTTGTTGACCGATTAAACTTAAATTTCGCCGATCTTTTCATTTGATCTCTAGGGCCTTTTAAGTAAAAATTCGTTTTTACTAAATTTATATACATTTCGAAATCTATGAATAATAACTATTGGAGCCCAAATTCCATGTACCGACATACTGGAGCAGTGGTAAAGGATCTAAAAACGGCTTATTCTAACTGAATCTAATCATTCTATAGCTGCACAAATAGCATAATTTTAATCATAAAATCTGAAGACAAGGAAGGATCTAATTAAAATATTCGTGTACAAAATAAATGATTTATCATTCATTTAGAGGAAGACTTCGAGTGGGAGTCGAGATATAAACCGCTTCCATTTCTACAATTTCTTATAAGAAACTATTGGAATGTGTATTGTAGGTTCTGGAAATAGAGGATAGAGGACACGAGAAAAGATGAAGTGACGTACTAAATGGATTATAAAACTTGAATAGTTAGCGCACAACTTTGGAAAATTTAAACCCAATAAGTCAGCAACCTTCGAGGTGTCAATTAAGGTTAAAGATGTATATATTTTTTCCAACCTACGTTCCGCAAAAACAAACGGTTAAGATAAAATTCTGGGAACGTTTCGAAACTGGATGCATCTTCCTGACGTTCGACACTTTTGCTGTGTGTTTCGTTTGTTTTCGCCCGCTTCAGTTTTCGCCCGCTCCCTCCGTCTCTTTCGCGAACTCTCTTGCTCTCTGTCTTGTGCGCTTTCATCTCCTTCTCGCATCTCGCAACGGCCGACCATGTTTTCCCCACCCTCTAGTGCAGTGAGAGAGAGAGCGTGTGTGTCGGCTCTCCGGCAAATGCAGCAAGCACGACGGTGCCTCTCCGGCAAAAGCAGCATAAAATCGTTTGCAGCGCATAAACCAAAAAAAACTTGGCTCTAGTGGTTTCAGCTGTAGCTATGTTGGTGTATGCGGTAGAAAATTGGTGGAAAATCGGTGCCCGGGCTCGGTCGCGCCTTCCGGTTCTATCTGCCGGGTTTGGGCTGCCGACCGAGCCATTCTTTTCCAATTTCTAAGCTCACGTTCGTTTTTTATGTTGGAAAATGGAAAAAATGGTTTCCCCCACATGAAGGTGTGATTATTTTCCACGTGTGTAGGAAGTCGTAAACCGCAAACCACGCCATCGTGTGTATGTTGGTGAAGACAACCGTGTGAGAAAGGTGTACAGACGAATGCAGCAGTGCACTTGTTTGCTTTAGGTTGAAAAAAAACATTTTTACTGTTAGTTATTTATTGAGGAATGATAGAACAACTGCAATAATAAAAGCATATGTTGATATAATTTAATCTTTTAAAGATCAATTTTAAGGCTCTTATACAGCTTCAGCTCCTCTCCAACAACTAACACTAGTCATTTCTTTGAAATCCAAGTGTCGTATGGACACACACAGAAAAAAATCTCACACAATACAAACAGCATTGGAATGCATAAAACAAACCTCCACCCAGGGAAACTAGCTCATTTGCTCCTGGAACATTTCCGTTCCGCTTCCGAGTACTGCAGCGCTGGAGAGAGAGAAGACCTATCCTGCAGAGGGGGGTCATAAGCAGAGCCAAGCAAAAAAAGAACAAAAAACAGATCCTGCTATGCATGCACATTATCCTGGCTCTTTTTTAAACCCGTAAAGAAAGTTTTTTCTTTGCACCTTTTTCCCCGGCGCCGGATCCCCCGGACCGGGCTGCAGCTCTCTAACGACTCCTGCGAAATGCACCATTTTTGCTGGTGCCTAGTTTTCTTATTTACTCAGCGCCGCCAGCACCACAGAGATCCACTCTTTTTTCCTGCCGCGTTGTTTGTGTGCCTCTGCGTCGGGGTTTTCTTAGTGTGCCACCCCTCCCCCGGCTGTCCCGAGTCAAAGAAGCAGGATGGCGATGATGAACCGGTGTGCCGGTGTGACGGACACAAACACACATATACAAACAGGAACCGTGGGTCGGCTTATGCTCTATGCTGTCAGTCTCCTGACCGAGAGGGAGGGAGGCTTGAGTGGTGGAGGTCGTAGTTAATTTTTGTGTATATGTTTTTTTTTGTTCACATTCGTTCCGTTCGTTCGTTTCATTTTTCCCGCGAAGGTTTTCGGAAAGCCAATTAAAACAATTTGAGAATGTGTAGTGTGCGAGGCGTGGGGCGGCCAGTGCTTTTGTTTTGCCGGCTCGCACACTGCGGCGGCCGGCAGGAAAATTGAGGCCAATTTGAATTGTGTTATTAGAAGCGTTTAACGTGTCCACCGTGTTGCGCTGATGTGTATGTGTGTGTGTGTCTGTGCGTGGCTGCCGCTGTCTGCCGGTTGATTGATATTTTGATATGTCCGATGATAACCTCACTGGTCTCGGCAGACCCTCCTACCCTCCTCTTAAAGGAGCAAGGAGAAAAAAACTCAAAAAACTTCAACGCAATCGGAATGAATTGAACCGAAAATTCTATTGTTATGTTGTGAAGAGTACCTCTCGTCAATCGATCGTAATGGATAGCTATTGCTCTAGTTATGAAACGGACATCTCGGTCTAAACTGCCGATACAGCACCATCTCGTTGTTACATGTCTAGTACCTCACTAGCCGATGAAGGTCATCTTGAAATGTGGGAGTTTGAAATAACAAGTATAATATAAAAAAGTGTCTATAGATCAATTTATAGAAATATTGTGTAAAGTATTGGAACTATTGTAATAAAGTTGTCCAACTTTTAACATTTTGAGAGGAGATATATATTTTTCTATATTAATCCATTTTTGTCTCGGAATGCACACAAAACTTAAAGCTAGAATCACTTGCTGATGTTGATAACAACAAAATATGCCAAGAACAAGTTTTTCACATTTTTTCTGATAAAATGTTCAAATAGCCTTCATCTGATGGCTACTTTGTGTTAATTTAATATTAATTTGGTTATTATTTTAGATGACCTGACAGGACCGCGCGTGTACTTACATCGCCCTCCTTATTACACGTACCCCTGAGCGTTTGTAGATGATCGATTACACACCGGAACACGGGATTGATGCGCGTGTGTGGTGGAGAGTAATTTGTAACCCACCGACAGTGTTCGGAATATATGCCCTGCTAAACGCTGCTCATTTATTTTTACTGGCTCTAGTCACCATTAAAAGAATCAATTCTGCCTTTCCCACCCGCCGGTCGTTTCCATGCGCGTGTGTGTGTGGTGTATCATTTCCATGAGTAGAAGCTCACTGTTAGGAAGCTCATTTCCATTTGGTTAGAAATACACGAAAATTAATGCTCCTATTCGTCTCATTAAAAGGGTCTATCGCTTATTTGCGCCGTGTTCTTGGCGGCTACCGTTGTAGCAACTTTGCATTTAGCACAGCGTTTATTGCATTATTAACGAGAGCTGCTGCGGCGTTGCATTCGCGCGAGCGCGCACACCCCATTATGCTGTTACGGATCCCAATGTTTACGATCGGTGCGAAACGGGTGCTAATCGACAGTCAACCAGCGGCTTTCCAGCTCGGCTTTACCTCATACCAGTGGCGAATAGCCCTCGGGTATTACACACTTATCTACTGCCCAACCCGGTCTGTGCTCCATTCGAGTGTGACAATCTGTTCCGCAGCAGCACCACCACCACCGGCACAGAGATAAACGAGCCCAGCAGAAAAACAAAGAAGTGCGCCGCAGCAGCAGCAGCGGCACTAAAAGCTCTCCAGCGAGCGCGTCCAGATATGACTATTGCGCGAGGAATGTGTTTGTGTAAGAGGGGTTTTTTTCATTCTTATTCAATTCTTTTAAATTATTTTCCCGATGCACCCCGCCCACCCTGCCGGGTACATCGATGAGGAAGGGTTCTCTCCTATTTCCGCCCGATGAACACGACGCATAATTACCTTCACGCGCAGACCGAGCGGCAGAAGATGGGCCGGAAAATGTAAATGGGCTAGCAATTCGTTATTTTTATGTTTGGCTTCTCCCGGTACCGTGTCGTGCGCTTTTGTGCGGTGGAAAAGCCTAGCTGTAGCCAGGTGATCCTGTGTCGGTGTGCGGTAATAGATGTGTATGCATTATGTTCCACCGACGATTTTGATCCGCATCCTATCGGGGATGGATGAAGAGATTCATTCATAAACATCGAACGAGAAGTGCCGGAAGATTTGATCTCGGCTCTTTCGGGGGAGGGTTGTTACTATACACTACACTACCGGTGTTGCTTGGCCAAATGTCCTTCCAAGAAACTGGGAAGGAAGGTCCATAAATAAACGACAGAGGATGATAGAAGCGAAGAAATGAAAAGGTACCCAACATCCTTGCTAACCTTACTAGCAAAAGGAAAGGTGTGAAAATAATTAAAAACATATCATACTAGAAGTCAATAACACTGAAAAGAAGGAAGTTTGAACCCCCTGCAAAGCAGGTAGATGGGACAGCGATCTGCCGCTACCTGTTGAGTTGTTTGTTTTTATCACCCTGGGGCATGGGTCGTAGTATCGGTGCAAGATCTACAGCACCTACGGAGCGGTTCCCTTGGGCTTCAGACCTGTCCGCTCCCGGTACCTGTCCGGTGTCCCACCGGGAGGTCACAACGGGTAATGTATTCCATCCTCTACTATGGAAATCTCTCCTGACTGACGCTCTCTGACAGATTGGATCGGATCGAACCACCACAAACGATGGTGATAAATCACACACCTACCGGAAGTGGAAATGGCCTCCGCGGCAGGGAGTAGTGCGTATGTGTCCGCGCATAAATAACACGCCAATTATAGCCCCGCTCCGAGGGTGACTCCGGTCAAATTCGGAAACCATACATTTGGCGAAGAATTCGTCAATCCGCCGGTGGAAATCCGTCCGAGGGAAGGGAAAAACTGTCCTTGAGTCGGCGTTGCATGCCTTAGGCCGAAATGCATTCCCGTCGCTGCAGCTGAGTACATAAATCTGCCGGTAATGTTGCCTGTGGTGGTAGTGAGGCGTGAACAGGCGGATGCGCTCGATTTGTATGCGAGCGCGTCCCTGCTCTGGTGAGGCGGCTCCTTTCGTCGGCGTCCTGCCCTGAAGCGTACCCCCACCGGACTCGAATTTCATACCTCGTTGCAGGCTGTCAGCGGTCGGTAGCAGACCCCGGCACGGGATTGAACTATCGTCCCCGAGGAACGTATATACGAGACTTTACAGCTTCGGACTTGTGGGTTTCGCTGGTATGCGAAGGTCCGAAGTTCCGCAGCCGTACACAAGAACCCTCGCTTCGTTTGATGGTATGCTGGCAGGTTTCACTTTCTTGGGAGTATGTGTGTGAGTGTGCCGGTCTGTACAGTTTTCCCGAGCCTCGACACTGTGCATGCACCAAACCATGGATAGGAGCATATAGGCTGGGTTTTACCAGGGAGTTTTTATAGACAGAACAATGCCACATCTTACGGCGTGGCAAGGTAGCGTTTGTGTGCCGGTGGAAATGTTTTATTCTGGGAAAATCCTAGAATTTCGAAGATCACATCTTTTACAACACCAAGCGAGGTAGCAACAATGTGTGGCAAATGCGCTCTCGTACTCGCTGTGCGGCGTCGTACTGGAGACCTCTAGTCAACATCGCCAGCGCTCCAGCGAGCTGCCCTGAACTACCGCCACGCCACGACTTTGTACCGGGTGGCGGCCGAGCAGAAACAAAACAATATACCACAGCCAGGCAGGGCAGGCAGAGGGCAGCAACTGCAAGCAAAAATGTGCGCCCATAGTGAGTGAAGAGAGAAAAAAGAAGGAAAAACACACTGCAATCTCAAGGGGGTGCCGGTTTGTGCTACGGAAAAGCGGTTCTGTTCCGCCGTGGAATCGCGAACTGGCTCTGCCAGCGATGTGGTGCATGTGCTTTTTTCGTGCTTCTGCCCTCCTCACTCTCCCTACCGTCTCCCTTACCGTGTGCCGAGGCGAGGTCAAGTGTTGCAGAAATGTTTACCAATATTTACCCAAACCCGGCCCGGACCCTCTGCCCGGCGATTCGGCGGCGGAGAGTGCTCTCGGTGGAAACTTTTCCGACGTTTTTGTTTCGTCGCTTGGAATCGGGTGCTTGTGTGCGGGGCAAAAACAGTAAAGACTAAATCGACCGTTTAGAGAGCGGCGATTGTTTCCTATGTATGGTACTTTGTCGGGTATGTACGTGGGAGTGTTGTGAAATTCGCCATAGAATTCACTAGAACTAGGAATTTGTATGATAATTTAATTTAAAAAATATTTACTTTAATCAGAAGCTTTTTACTCTCAAATTTCCATATTCCTGTTATACAAAAGTAAAAACCACTGTATTTTTTAAATGAAAATGATAATAAAATATTGAAATTGTAACTTAATATCTTGGACGACTGCCTCTACGTTACATAAGGAGTCTGAAATATAATTTATAGTTTTTTTTTTAGATTTTATGGATGTTGCTAATCTAACATTTTGTGATTATACAACTAAAATAATCATTGTTTTCTGATGAAAAATGCAGGTTTTTCCAACGTTCCCAAGGTTCTCAACGAAATGTCCAAAGAAGAAGAATATTTGTTTTTAAGATGGATTTAATAGATGGATTAAAAGACTCAAAAATACCTTCAAAAACCTTACTAAATCACTGAACTATTGCTGAATACCACATATCAAGACATTTTAGTGCAATCGATGCTCGATGACTGCATTCTGCGTCCTCTAATGTTACCAAAAACCACTTCAACCAAAGCCGAAAATTAACCACACAAACACTCAGCCTGTGTAGGGAGGAAGCAAGCTTATCCCATCGTAACGAGTCGCACCCGATGATCAAATTAGATCACTCGAAACGCGGCTTATTAACCTCGAGTGCGCGCGCGCCTGCTTGCCCGCGTTTACATACCGAGAATTCGAGAGCGTGCTCCAAAAGGTCAACATCGCGCTCGTGTAGCAACAAACCACTTCCAAGCGCAAACCGAAAGTGCAAACTGCAGGCCGTGTTTTGAATGCAAAGTGCAAATGAATTGTGCCGCAACGAGGAAGCGACGAAGCTGTTGTGATTTTCAATAATTTCATTGCGCTCGATGAAAATTGATCATTTATTGTGCTTTTTTCGTTCTCTCTCTTTTTAAATCGCATTCAGCTTTTTTACGCCACTGCCCATTTTTAATAGTACTATTCGTGGGTGACGAACCCCCTGCGGCCTCGAGCGTGCGCGAGAAACGAGAGATATAAAATTAACAAATTATTAGTGCAAGTGCATCCAGATACCCACCCACAGCATCGCATCGATCATCCCGCCGGCGGCATTGTTTCACCCGTGTTGCATGTGATATCTAGTGGAAAAGAGTGTGAATTTAAGGGCAGAGCAGAGCGCCGAATTTGGCGCTACCCCTCCCCGAAGTGTGTTTGTTTTTTGGTTGGCGTGTGTTACGTTTGTGTGTGACAGTGCATTTGTTTTGTTTGTTTCTTGCAATGAGGAGCGCAAATGAAATGTAGGAGTTACCGGAAAAAAGAGGAGAGAGTGTGTATGTGTTTGTGCGCGCGTACATCTGTATAAATTAGCGACGGATGCAATGGGCCGTGTGTGGTGTTAAATGCAGTAGTGTGTGCGTATTTTTTTCTCGCTGTACGTCGTGCATATGCTGCAACTGGAAAAGTGCATCACGATTGCGGCCGGTGGTTCGTCCGGTTGCGGAGAGCGAGTGCCGACTCGATGTGAGCGAGTGTGTGTCTGTGTGCGTATGTTAATCAGGGCTAAATTGTAGCCCTTTTTCGGATGGATAGCGCAACATGTGGATGGAGATGAAAGATTAATCATACACGGCGAGCAAAAAAGCAGATCAATTATCGGCGGATGCGTCGGATTGGCGCGCTGTGCGTGTGTGTGTGCGTGTGTGTGTGTTGAGCGAGCGAATTAAGCAGACGCGCATTTAGATTATCGTGCATTTGCATGCTGCGCACACCCCCCGTTGACTCGCCTGCTAGAACGGAAGCACCTGGCTAGAACGTGATAACAGCGTGTCTTGGGAAAATCCTAGAATTTCGAAGATCACATCTTTTACAACACCAAGCGAGGTAGCAACAATGTGTGGCAAATGCGCTCTCGTACTCGCTGTGCGGCGTCGTACTGGAGACCTCTAGTCAACATCGCCAGCGCTCCAGCGAGCTGCCCTGAACTACCGCCACGCCACGACTTTGTACCGGGTGGCGGCCGAGCAGAAACAAAACAATATACCACAGCCAGACAGGGCAGGCAGAGGGCAGCAACTGCAAGCAAAAATGTGCGCCCATAGTGAGTGAAGAGAGAAAAAAGAAGGAAAAACACACTGCAATCTCAAGGGGGTGCCGGTTTGTGCTACGGAAAAGCGGTTCTGTTCCGCCGTGGAATCGCGAACTGGCTCTGCCAGCGATGTGGTGCATGTGCTTTTTTCGTGCTTCTGCCCTCCTCACTCTCCCTACCGTCTCCCTTACCGTGTGCCGAGGCGAGGTCAAGTGTTGCAGAAATGTTTACCAATATTTACCCAAACCCGGCCCGGACCCTCTGCCCGGCGATTCGGCGGCGGAGAGTGCTCTCGGTGGAAACTTTTCCGACGTTTTTGTTTCGTCGCTTGGAATCGGGTGCTTGTGTGCGGGGCAAAAACAGTAAAGACTAAATCGACCGTTTAGAGAGCGGCGATTGTTTCCTATGTATGGTACTTTGTCGGGTATGTACGTGGGAGTGTTGTGAAATTCGCCATAGAATTCACTAGAACTAGGAATTTGTATGATAATTTAATTTAAAAAATATTTACTTTAATCAGAAGCTTTTTACTCTCAAATTTCCATATTCCTGTTATACAAAAGTAAAAACCACTGTATTTTTTAAATGAAAATGATAATAAAATATTGAAATTGTAACTTAATATCTTGGACGACTGCCTCTACGTTACATAAGGAGTCTGAAATATAATTTATAGTTTTTTTTTTAGATTTTATGGATGTTGCTAATCTAACATTTTGTGATTATACAACTAAAATAATCATTGTTTTCTGATGAAAAATGCAGGTTTTTCCAACGTTCCCAAGGTTCTCAACGAAATGTCCAAAGAAGAAGAATATTTGTTTTTAAGATGGATTTAATAGATGGATTAAAAGACTCAAAAATACCTTCAAAAACCTCACTAAATCACTGAACTATTGCTGAATACCACATATCAAGACATTTTAGTGCAATCGTTGCTCGATGACTGCATTCTGCGTCCTCTAATGTTACCAAAAACCACTTCAACCAAAGCCGAAAATTAACCACACAAACACTCAGCCTGTGTAGGGAGGAAGCAAGCTTATCCCATCGTAACGATTCGCACCCGATGATCAAATTAGATCACTCGAAACGCGGCTTATTAACCTCGAGTGCGCGCGCGCCTGCTTGCCCGCGTTTACATACCGAGAATTCGAGAGCGTGCTCCAAAAGGTCAACATCGCGCTCGTGTAGCAACAAACCACTTCCAAGTGCAAACCGAAAGTGCAAACTGCAGGCCGTGTTTTGAGTGCAAAGTGCAAATGAATTGTGCCGCAACGAGGAAGCGACGAAGCTGTTGTGATTTTCAATAATTTCATTGCGCTCGATGAAAATTGATCATTTATTGTGCTTTTTTCGTTCTCTCTCTTTTTAAATCGCATTCAGCTTTTTTACGCCACTGCCCATTTTTAATAGTACTATTCGTGGGTGACGAACCCCCTGCGGCCTCGAGCGTGCGCGAGAAACGAGAGATATAAAATTAACAAATTATTAGTGCAAGTGCATCCAGATACCCACCCACAGCATCGCATCGATCATCCCGCCGGCGGCATTGTTTCACCCGTGTTGCATGTGATATCTAGTGGAAAAGAGTGTGAATTTAAGGGCAGAGCAGAGCGCCGAATTTGGCGCTACCCCTCCCCGAAGTGTGTTTGTTTTTTGGTTGGCGTGTGTTACGTTTGTGTGTGACAGTGCATTTGTTTTGTTTGTTTCTTGCAATGAGGAGCGCAAATGAAATGTAGGAGTTACCGGAAAAAAGAGGAGAGAGTGTGTATGTGTTTGTGCGCGCGTACATCTGTATAAATTAGCGACGGATGCAATGGGCCGTGTGTGGTGTTAAATGCAGTAGTGTGTGCGTATTTTTTTCTCGCTGTACGTCGTGCATATGCTGCAACTGGAAAAGTGCATCACGATTGCGGCCGGTGGTTCGTCCGGTTGCGGAGAGCGAGTGCCGACTCGATGTGAGCGAGTGTGTGTCTGTGTGCGTATGTTAATCAGGGCTAAATTGTAGCCCTTTTTCGGATGGATAGCGCAACATGTGAATGGAGATGAAAGATTAATCATACACGGCGAGCAAAAAAGCAGATCAATTATCGGCGGATGCGTCGGATTGGCGCGCTGTGCGTGTGTGTGTGCGTGTGTGTGTGTTGAGCGAGCGAATTAAGCAGACGCGCATTGAGATTATCGTGCATTTGCATGCTGCGCACACCCCCCGTTGACTCGCCTGCTAGAACGGAAGCACCTGGCTAGAACGTGATAACAGCGTGTCTGTATGTGTTTTGCCGGGATCTATATCAGAAACGGAAACCCTTTTCCGTCTCGCATCCCCTCCGTCGCTGGCTCATTATAACACCTCGTTCTACATCTCGGAAGCAAAACCTCTGAAGAAGAAAAAGAGAAACAGGTGAAAACGCACACACACCTCCTGCGCCACACACACACACACACCCCAACCCTGGGGCGGACTATTGAGGACGCAACCTAGACCAGAACGTTTTGCAAACTGGAACCATATGACGTAAGCACGATGTACGCGTACGCGCAGGGTGGATCGCAAGGTCCGCCGCATTACGCGACACCGGGCAACGCGTACCTGGCCGGCCCGCACCACCACCACCCGGCCTACCCGGCCTACCACCACGGTGGTTCACCGACGCCGCCTTCAACCATCACCTCGTTCAACAATGTACCTGGCCCGTCGACGCTACTCGGCCACCATTACGCCTCACCGCACCACATGTCGCCGCCGCCCCCACCGCCCCTCCCGAGTGCGGCCAGTGCTGTGGCCGCTGCCGCCGGGGTGGCCGCGGTCTCCCACAACCACCAGACGGCGGCGGCGGCCGCAGCGGCTGCGGCGGCTGCGGCCGCGGCCGTCGCGGCCGGTGTCTCACCGATGCAGACCGACCCGCAGCTGACGGAGCTGGCGCCTTCGCTCGGCGGTATCACCAAACGAAGAAGGTAACGGTTGGAAGGGTTTCAAGTGTGCACGGTGTGACATTTGTGCTCTAAACGAGAAGAAATTATTTGATGGATTGAAGTGTAGAATTTGAATTTTTTGTTAAAAATTCTTCTTTTCCTTGATAACTAGTACCTGCTAGGCACTCATCAGGAACTGTGTGTCTGTTTTGAAATGAGAAATAAGAAGAATATTTTCTCAACTGCGTCAACTGTGAAACTGTCGTTCAGTTAGGGTCTCCAAATATATAAGAGACCTGTTTTAGAATTAGATAATGTGTTGAACGAATCTCAACTGGATCATCGCCCTATAGCAAACTGTGTAGTCGTAGTTGTATAGGCTAAAGGTGTGTGCATAGGTGTGCAT